>ML986708.1:0-133609 GCA_010094045.1 Lojkania enalia
GATCTCGAAGATGCTATCAGAGTAACTCAGAACGCTTGGAAGTGCAAGAATGCCACTCCCTTTGTTCGCATACGCACATCTACTCTAGGTCTCCAGCTGCTCCTCAATCAATGCAACTTTAAAGCTGCTTATCATCTCTCAGTAGAGGCTATAAACCTATTGCCATATATACACAATCGATCCTTGGAGTACCATGATCAACAGTATGTTGTCTCGCACTTTTCTGGACTGGCTGCCTCTGCCTGCTCTCTTGCCATTCAAACAGGGGAAGGACCTAGGGCAGCTTTAGAGTTATTAGAGCAAGGACGCGGAGTTATCTACAGCCTTCTTATGGATGACCGAAGCAATACTTCAGAACTAAAGATCGCCCATCCTGAACTATGTGAGCGATACGAGGGTCTTCGCCTAGAAGTGGACAGGCTCGCTAAGGATATAACAAATGATCATACACGGAGGACAGCTTCAATGAGACGAACAGAAGTAATTGCAAAGCTTGAGGAATGTGTACAGGATATCCAGCAACTTCCAGCTTTTAGTCGATTTTGCAAAAGCCTCACTGCCGAGCAGATGCAGAGCTGTTGTATAGAAGGCAGCATCGTCGTCGTTAATATCACGAATATCAGGAGTGATGCTATCATTATTACTACAGATAAGATCAAGGTCATCCCGCTTCCTATATTAAGCGCGCAAGAAGTCAAGCACTGGGTTAGTCAGGACCTTACTACGACTTCATTGAGCGACCGTGGTCGCAAAAATAAAGCATATATTCGGTTCCTGTCATGGTTGTGGCATGGATGTGTGAAGCCCGTGTTGGATGAGCTTCACTACTACGCACAGCCTCCTGTGGAAGGTTTACCACGGGTCTGGTGGATCGGGACTGGCCTCGCTAATTCGTTCCCCTTCCATTCTGCGGGGGATGCATCTGCTGGACAAACAGAACATGCATGCTACCGGGCAATTTCATCCTATACACCAACAATCAAAGCGCTTCAATACGCCCGGGAGCGCGCCAGCACCGCAACACTATCTTGCCACGTGCCTTGGCGAGCGGTTATCGTAGCTATGCCCAAAACACCTAAAGCAAATGACCTCCCAGGGGCCAGAAGAGAAGGATCCGAAGTAGTAACAGCTATGGGGTCTTCGGTTTCCACAGTAACCCTAGAGCGCCCAGACGCCGTAAGCGCAATGGCTCAGCTGCAGGAATGCAACATTGCCCATTTCGCCTGCCATGGGGTCTCAGATCGTGTCGACCCTTCAAGGAGTGGCTTGATACTGCAGACAGCAAAGACGGCTACTGAAGAGCCCAGGCAGGATATTCTAAGCGTTCATGACATATCCCAGGCCCATCTCTCGCGAGCTGAAATTGCATACCTCTCTGCCTGCTCAACCGCGCAGAACCAAGTAGAAGAACTGTCCGACGAAGTGCTCCATGTTGTTAGCGGGTTCCAGGTCGCAGGGTTTAGGCATGTAATTGGGTGTCTATGGCCGTCGGACGACGACGTGTGCGTGGAGGTTGCAAAGTCCTTCTACGCCGAACTAAGTCAAGACAGAGCCGTAAGTTTTGGAAACAACAGAGCGGTTGCGGTAGCACTGCATAATGCGGCCCTTAAAGTCCGAAAGAGCGACAAATACCGCAAGCGGCCGCTGCTATGGGCACAGTATGTGCATTTCGGAGCGTGATTGGTGGAGCGAATTGAGAATGTTATTGCGTACTTGTAGAACAACCTTGTGGATAGACGAAACTAGCGAGGTACTTGTTCGGCATAAAACAGGCACTTCGACAATGTGACGCCACGATCATCTTCAGGCTCGTCCGACATGTGCTCGGTTTAACTTGGGACGCAGCTCACCACCACTAAGAGGGAGGATGACCGACCCGCTACGGCCACGAGGCTATGAGCTCAAGCTATAATAGAGAAGTACCTTATTGTACCGTGGCGGATCACGTGCGTTGAGCCTATGACGCTTTACCGGATAGCGTATACCACAAGCAAGTTAGCTACCTCATTAAGATTCTTAGCTTTACAAGCGAATAATTCTGTCATGCTAGCATCTATCATAATAATATTTTGCTAGTAGATAAATGGTCTATTGGTCAACTTATTCACTCGTTCTTGAGTTATGGCCGGCCTGGCCGCAGGTTTTACCGTGCTGATGATGCGACGCAGTTCTTTCAGTACGCCGCTCTAGTCCATATCGCTCAATTACAATCTTACATTAACGAGCGGGCAAGTGAGCCGCGCATCCCACCAACTTTTCGCACCGCGTCAACTTCTAACTACTATAGCTCCACCAACAGCAATTCAATCGCCTTACGAAGAAACGAATATCTTCCTCGCTATCTCAGCTATCAACTCTAGTCAGATACAAAGCACAGAACGCACTGCAGCAGTGTTCAGCGTCCCTGAGACTACGCTCCGCAACCGACGCACCGGAATTGCTACGCAACGCGATTGCTAGCATAAATTAAGGAAGTTTACTAAGATAGAAGAGGATATTATTATTAGGTATATACTAAAACTAGATTCGCGAGGATTTGCAGCCTCTCTAGGTACTGTACGAGATATGGCGGATAAGCTTCTTGCTGAGCATAGGGCTGGGCAGGTTAGCTAGAAGTGGCCTAGGAACTTTGTCAAGCAATTTAATAGCTTTAAGATAGGATATAATCGACCGTACGATTATTAGAAAGTTGTCTATTGGGATTTCAAGATTATTAGTGCCTGATTCGAGCTTGTAGCGCGTACGAAAGCCAAGTACGGTATCTGCAACGAGGATATCTACAACTTCAACGAAGTCGGATTTATAATAGGCAAGATATTACCTAAACTAGTTGTTATTAGCTTAGAGAGATGCAGCCGGCCAAAAGCTATGCAGTCAAGTAATCGTAAGTTTATTATGGTGATCCAGGGAATCAATGCTGCTGGGTAAAAGGGTCGAGTCGCTAGCTTTGAGAGTAAATAAGGCTACTATAACGCGTAAACAGCGTAAAAGAAGCGGATTCAGAAGCGAGGCACCTTATTGAAGGTAAAGGGAGCAGATATTGTTGCTCAAATGGATGTTACGCAACAGCTAGAGGGTCAAATATGTCAAAGGCGTGATCGAGTGCGAGCCGGCAGGCTTCTACCCGCTGCAGCCGCTGCAGAGAGACTAGGCATAACTTTCGTACGTGTGAGAAGGATGCTATAGATATCACTTAATCCAGGATATATATTATATCTATAGAATCCTAATATCTGGTGAAAATATTTCGCTGGAGAAGTAGGAAAAGTTGGTGGAGTGTCGGGCTCACTTGCCAATTACGTTGTATTTCTTAAATTATAGCCTGAAAATAGCTAAAGAAATAGCTTTAAATAAAATCAATATTACCTACAGTTTTATAGTCTCTTAAGGGAATATTTAAGAAGCTAATTAGTTGAAGTAGCCCCGGAACAATGGGTTTATCGCCACTTAGCAACGGACGTGAGTATATTCCAAAGTGCCACAAATAGCGAAAGGGAACCATGTCAGTCCAGATCGGGATTAACAATATACCTTACTCCAGCAGTGGGCGCATAAACACCTCCTTTAATTAAGTTCCTTGCCGGAGAAACGCCACCAATTATGACATCTATGAATGTAAAGCATTTCGAATCGGATATCGAGAGTGCATAGACGTAATCTTGACACTGGTCCTCCTCAATAACATTTCCCTCTACGCTCTAATTGTCCACGGTCACTTACCCTTCGTATTAGCGACCTCATTTGACAAGCCAAATCTTAATGTGACTTACGTGGCAGGCTTCCCGGCACCAAAACATTTTTATTTGTGGTGAGAGGCGAATCTTGTCTCAATGGAGGGAGATGAGGAACTGAACTTTTTGATTGAGGGTGGCCAGCAGGCCATATTTATGTACATAGAAAGAAGGATATATCAGCTGATATCCGGCGCTATTTGATATCGTGCGACGGTATCCGATACAACCTACAACCGGATAACTTGCTGCCGTATAGTAGTAGGAAATCGTACTCCGCAGACTCGCCAAATCCCTATCACATTATTCTATACAGGTACAGCCTTTGTCTTAAAAGTATGTTTATTATGACGTGGTATTCTAGTTGAAGATTCCTGAGTTGCTATAGGGCAAAACCGGGCTCCCTCCATTCTGTAAGTTACCACGGATACGTCATTATCAGATATGGGAACTAATATTTTGCTGTTTGGAACATTCGCAACGTTTGGAGTATCGCATCCTTGAATAATAGGAACTGTGGGGGGCTTTTCTTGAGCGATAGCAAAGCTTCATGCAAAGAGGCCGAAAAGGGGTAAGAAATGAGCATTAACCTTTGAATGCTTTGTTGTAGTATCGAATGAATTCTAGATAGAAGGTTGCGTATTCTACGATGGAAGAAGGGTGGGCGAAAGGGGTTTATATACCCTCATGATTCTCTACCGCGCACTCAGGTCTGGTATCGGGAAAGTATAACGGGAACGGGAACAGGGACATGTTGTTCTTCCAGTAAGGAACAAGGAAGAATTGTACATAGTTATGAATGGTGTGTTGACAGATAGTGGCGTGCAGTAACTATGGCATGGGTGGCGCGGTGAGGCACTGAGATGAGGTTTGCATGTCAATTCTGTCACCGGAATTGCCAGCGCTGACTACGTAAAACTTGAGCAGATAATAAAGCTACTGCTTCTTCGTCACCTAAATCTAGGGGGTCATAAAGTACACATTAAAACGAACATCTGTGATAGGAGATAATTATCTCTTATCCTGTATTAGGGTGCAGCCGAGAACAAAATGGTGTGCAAAGGTGATGCCTGTTTGAACAATTCCATCATTATTCTTAATATCTTCCAAGCTCATGGAGCTAATCTGCCAGCATAACATCAACACAGTGCTCGGATTCCCTAGTTGATCCGCGATTGAATCGTCATTTGGGATCCAGTCGACGTAGATTTTGTCCCACGCCAAAACCCAATCCGAAGATTTGCCCCAAATACGCCATGGATTGATCGGCTTCCAGATAATTCTAACAGAATAGCATGAATTTGAGGGGAAATAGCGAGGAAGAGCAAGTAGTGGGTGCGTATCCTAGATCCACGGAAGTGAAGGCAAATTGTATCCCTACCCAGTAATACATCACGTAAAATCATTAACTCGTCCGATGTTCTGAGTCAATGTTGATCTATTCCCCAAGCATATGAGAGAGATGATAGTTTATGACCTGGGAGAAACTACCCTAAAGTACACACTAACTGCGAAAGACCGAAACGTCCTTCGATGCGCGTAAATGAACAGGTTCTTTCTTACCACGAGCGCATTCGGTTAAAGATGTGGAAGACGTGCTAAGAATAGATACGCAATATTATTTAATAGGAATATATGTGATATTTCACCGCGCGCTTAAGAGACGGAATATTTCGGATGCTATAGCCTATGAGAGTTCTAATAGAAGTTAATTACGACACCTTCGCCAAATATAGGCATAGATCTAAAGATAATAGATACAAAAGGTGGACCCAGGAATTCCAAGGCAGCAGGACTACATTAATCGCCAGACGATGGGAACACAACAAGATTTCTGAGGATTGCGGAGTCGAAAGATTACAAATCAAGCCACTTCAAACTACCTGTCAACCGTAGAACATTCATGAAATATAAAACATATAATCAGTTTGCAATAAACACTGATTGATAAAGGATGCACGCAGTTCCCTTGTCCTACATGCATTTTACTAAAGAACCAAGAAACCATGCCGCGTCTTTCAACGGTTTCTCCGATACTCCGAAAGCATACAATTCTAGATCCACTTTGGACCTTCGATTACCCTTTAAAGGCTGAAAACATGTCGCTAAGAGACTTCTCAAAGCACCTCGCCCTCGAGTAATTTAACAGCCTCTTCGCTCATTGGAGCACTTTTGCTTTCTAGAAAACTTTCTAACTCTGTCTCATCCGTTGAGGTGAAGTTAGAAACGCGCAAGGGAAGCACACCCGTGCATTCGACTAGATTGTTGATGTGCTCAACGCCTAGGATACTCAAACGAATGTATGCTCCAGCATAGCCCTACACAGAGTTAATTAGCTATCTCACATGACTTCAGCGAACAATAATTTACGTCCCCTATAAATTCAAAAGAATTTCTCAACTCACCTGTGCCCATGCACCTGGACCTCGCTCCGGATCAGAGAAAAGTGTCCACAACTCCTGTGACCGAGGATGCTCTGCCATTGTCACATCGCTCTTGAATTTAAAGACTCTTTGAGGTGTATGGTCACTCGTTGTCTCCGGATAAAATTTCACATCCCATACCCCAGGGGTGCTATCTTGTGGATCTCCAGCTCGTGATGGGTCTTCAAAACGTTGCTGGCTAACAGTATGTGCGCCGAGGAGTGAAATTAGCTCGCCCTGGACGATTGTTTTATCCTCGAAAAGCGCAATCAAGGCTTCGGCATCCTGGTTGGTTTCTGGGAGTCTGCCCTCTGGTGAGGGGATTGAACTGTCATTGCGGCCAACAAATGAACGAATACGTGGGCCTAGAGGGCATGATACCGCCGCTATTGTAGCGCCCATTTGAATTAAGTCCGCCATCCCAGCCCCATGTTTGTGCCACTTATTATACCAATCTTCCATAACATTGGTTATATTTTCGAGACCCCGATTATCTGGACGCATTATTTCTTGAGCTAATATGAACGAGCCATCGGCACCTCCACCACCTGCTGTCTTCGACCACGTGCCTGCGTCGTGAAACCCTAGACGAACGACGCCTCGTGCAAGATCGGTGCATCTCCCCGAAGGCCCTTTAAACACGGTAGCCATCTCATCAGCGACGTACTTCCACATGCAGCAAGTCTCGGCTTTGCACTCGGGGCTGCCAAGAGGTCCTGGTACCGTATATACAGTGTCAAAGTCCTGCGGAGGGCCGGCTGTTCTGTTGATTTGAAGAATAGCTTTGATTGCCTTGCCGACAGGAGTCAGTTCACTGTCCGGAAGTATTTTGAGATCAGCTAGAAGCTCGGTCTTTGGGATTTCTTGACGTTTGACGATGGACGAAAGGGCTTGGAGGGTGTTACCCATGCCTGGGAAGGCATCTATTGTCGCCGCCATGCAGAGAGTAGTAATCATGGAAATTTTAGTCCTCATCTTGTCTATGAACTCGGTATATAAGATACTGTAGTAATCCCACGAGAGGATTGTAAAAAGCTCAAGCGATGAGCAATGTTAAATGCGATGGTGAGAGGTTTTAGAGTATCATAAAGAAGAGCATTTATGAAGGAAGGCAACACTTAAGAGCAGTGGAAAGGTACGCAGTCCTTCAAGTCTCCTTTAATATTTGCGTAGGATTACTGCTTAGACAAAATATGAAAAGGGTCATCACCCAATCCTCCTACGTGAGATCAGTCCTGCGGCCTCGAGGCACAATGCGCTCAATGCCACAAACTTCACCGCTTGTCAATACTCGCTTAGCCTCTTTCGTATCTCAATCAGGTAGTTGTAGGTTGGAGGCGGTCTCAAGAATCAATTTCCGTACCATTCCGGAGCGGAATTCCGTGGCTGCCTGAGTACAATGATCTTCCTAATGTCCTTTTTCTAGAGAGAAGGTAAACTAAAGTTCAGAGAATTTCCAATTCGGAATTCCGTAGCCGCTCTGCGAAGTGGCTGTGCGTGTACCAAAAGAAAGACAGGTAAATTCAACTCTAAATGTAGCTACTGCAACTTATCGTATAGCAGTTTAAGCTATTTAATGCAAAATCCTCAACCTAGAATGAACTATATTGTGGAGTAACATCATCAGTAGAGTATGTCATTTGATCT
The DNA here is from genome assembly GCA_010094045.1 of Lojkania enalia. Taxonomy (NCBI): domain Eukaryota; kingdom Fungi; phylum Ascomycota; class Dothideomycetes; order Pleosporales; genus Lojkania; species Lojkania enalia. The sequence goes on from ML986708.1 coordinate 7,802, forward strand.
ATTCATTTCTTGCCGATAAAGAAATATGAGTTTGCGGCATTAGCATGGGCCTTGGAAGAGGTTTATCACTTAGTCCAACCAGTAGATTCTTGACTGACAATAAAGATGACCATGTTTCGATTACTTGGAAACCTTAACTTTAGGCAATTCCTTCCACATGACTCTAACCCCAATTTCTGGAAAATTACATATAAAGGGCTAGCACTAAGTATTTAACCTCATTTCTTCCCTCTTCCTCAGATATCATTCCGAAAATGTGTCACGTTAGATATTCGGTTATTACGTCAGCTACATCCTGCCTATATATAGACCCTCGATATCCCTCAATTCACACCACTTTTGGCTGCCATTTCTCCCCTCTGGCATCGTGACAAAGTGTTCTAACTAAAATCTTCGAAATTTAAGCTCCTACAACAGAAACATGTATAACCCGTACAATTACTGGTTTAAACTCAAGACCTGGCACTCCTAAGTCTTTGTTTAGAATCTTACATTAAAATCGGTCCACTGCGGAATTTGAAACTCATCCTAGACAGACCGTATGTCTAAACCTCTACATCCTGATTTACAAAATTGACCATTGAAAATACTTAATTCTTTCCTCGGTCCGAGAGCGCACATTTCGAGAATATCTGACGAATATGCGCGATCGAAGATGCAAGACTCTCGGCTGTTTCCAATGTGCGAAATTTTTAAACAGGGCCTAAAACAATCATCCTAGTTTTCAGAAGCAGTATTCGCATGATCACAAGTATTGTATTTTCCCTAAAAGATAATGAGTCGCAAAAATACGGGCAATATTCCATTCATTCGTCTAATGTCATCTCCTACTTCAAACTTGCATTCGTTGAAAGATATGTTTCACGTCACTGTTTTGTACTGACAATATAAAAGCTTTCGGTATATGCTATCCTAGCAATAGGCTCTTCTCTACTCTAATGCTAGACTACTATCAATCTCGAACAAATTTCAATTGAACATCCAGTGTTTCCAAGGATTAACAGGACACATTCTATTCGCACCAAAAAAAACGTGCTTATTTATCACCGAATGCGTTGCCGACATCTCTCTCCGACGTAAAACATCCATAGATCCCAATTTAACTGTCGTTTAAATACTTAGAACTAAATACGAATACCAATCCATTGCTTTCAAAACCGAGAGACCATGGCATATTCGACCTTTGAATATACCATCTTGGCTGATTTATTTTCTTCACCAAAAGGCCATAAAAAAAGTTATATGTAGTCTATATTCGTGATATGGTTAGATATCCGGAAGCTTCGCACTTATCGGTATTAGACAAAAAACGATTCTATTGAAAATGCCTGCCATCCGACTGTTGGCAGACAGGAAAGCCATTACATTCAAAATGATGAATTCGGTATCGTAGCTGGATCCTTCTCACCGTAGAGTAGTACCGAACAGATCTCTCTATTCCTTGCTATCCTAGATTCGCATACAAGGATATTGATTCAAGGCAATTAACGGATAATTAAATATCTAATTCAAACGACCATGGCGGATCAAATTCAAGCAAGAGCCCATGCACGCATCTCTGTCCTAGGGTTCAAAAATTTGGCTAACATCACGCACAAATGGCTTATCGGTGTTCCAGTAACGACAGAATCCAGTCCAACAGGTTGGATTGCCACATATATCGTCAAAGTCAATCGATGTTTTGGCAAGCATTACCTAGTACAGAGAGTAATGTGATGGCAGGACCAAAATCAGAATTTCAGGCTGATGTTTAATGTTTGCAAGTCGCAGAATCAGATCTTCTGTATCCCATCTCCCATTTCCCATAAAAATATTATGAGAAGCTGTTTATATGCTCAAACCAGCTCCCGAAATTCAAAGCCACATGGAGAAATGTCCTTCACTGTACCCCGAAGTCGCACAGAGTTATATGAAAAGATCGAGCGCAATTTAATGAGCGTGTAGAGAATTGAAATTATTGTGGAAGAAAGACAATGCCCACTTCTACAAGTTCGAACCTCCTACCTCCTATCCATTACCGCAGGAAAATGGGGAGAAGGTTTTCTAATATATGCGGTTGAAGACAAAGAATGTCGGCTTCAGAACGATGCCTTGTGTCGATCTCGATATCAGACTTGTATGTTTAAAAATTGAAAACCTGACTAGCTAGAAGGTAGAAGTGGAATCTTTCAGACTACGAAGATAAAAATGGTGATGTGCATCACTAATACTGGTCACTATGTAGTACAAATAACGATATTAAAAGCAGATAATGGACTGATTTCGTGATTTCTGTTCATGAAATTAATATAAGGAAACCACATAGTCATGGAGACCTATCAAACCTAGACATAGGTCAAAAATAATTTCAGTGAATATACAAGCAGAATTACAGGCCAGCTATTGTATTAGAAGCATACTTGGGCTCAGATAGCATGGCACCCAAGAAGCCGGAAACCAGCGAACCACCCAAGAAACACAAGACCTAGGGTATCACAAACAATCAAAGGACAGACTCGCCAGACCCAATCACAATAGAAAGAGCTTCCGAAGCCCGCGGAAGTCCCAAGAACTGTCAAACGCCTCGCCATCCATGAGTCCAAACGCAAAGCAATCGCCTACAAGGCGGTGACAATTGTGGACCTCATCACAAACCTCCACCGAATCCCTTTCTCTCCCCTGCTCTCCCTTAACCAGAGTTGTGCATTCCATTCCAGCACAATCCTTCAAACTGTCTGGCCGTACAAGGAACGGAACTTTACTACCCTTTAAGACAAACAAGCGATCCCCGGGCATGGTCGACTTAGGTCCAACGCCAATATAGCCACCACGCGTCAAGAAGAACCGACGAGAGGCTGTTGCTGTCTTCAGTGAGTAATGCACCGAAGATATTCCATCGTCAAGCTCTTGCTGCGTGAACGTCGCCGTTCGTCCCCAAGTATCCCGGGAAATGCATCTTGACCGCATTCGCCACGCTTCAAAAGCTGTGAAATCTTCGCTTCCAGCTCGTCGATATGGTCTTCCAGTATTCCCTATGTCGTTGTCCATGACATGTCCCGTATGCACCATATCTCCCAAGAGACTCCTCCAGAAAGCCTCTTGATAAGTACAACCGTTAGGATAAGTAGGGAATTTCGCCTCAAGTTCCTTGACCAAGAACTTCCATTGGCGTATCACTGCAAGCGTGTCGCTGATCTGAGTATGTCGACTGATTTCACCGACGGAAAAGACATCGTCGACATACGCTCCTTCAACCTCGAGCACGGAATGGAGGCGGTGGAATCTCACTGTGCCAGCATGACCACCACTTGCGTCGTACATGTTCAAGGAATCGACTCGTTCGATCTCGACCGGGAGGCAAGGAAGGGCCCAGTCCATGACCCAGGACGGTATTCCTTTTAGTCGTTTACGGCCTAATCCTGCGTCCAGATCCCCAGCAAGTACGGAGAGTGAACCTGAGCTTTTTATCGTACTCAGCGCGGTTTGAAGGTATGTCGTACCCACATCAAGCCGGTAGTCTGGGGCCATGGCATCAATTCCTTGCCAGTTGGTGGTCAATCCGAGCAGCGCAAAAACCTTGTCTCTCTTGTCGCTTGCTTCTAGAGAGCGAAATTTCCATAGGAGGGAAATGAGAGTAACGTCGTCAAGAGAGGCTTGATGATGTCGTCTCGTATCGTCGATTTGTAAGACTGAGGTACTGAAGCGGCTCAGTAGCTCATGTCCTGTAAGCGAGCCTGATAGGTCTAAGCATAGGTTATGGCGTTCTTGCACGTAGTGAGCCGCAGCATCAACAAACATCCTCCAAGGCGCAGAGAGCATGCCGAAGTGTACGGTAGCTTTTTGGGCAAGCACAGTTTCTTGTATAACCCAGATACGCGACCACTGATTAGGTTCGTTAGCAGTAGACCTTACAGTCGAGATCAGATTCATACCCATTGTCTACTCATAAGTCTCTCTAGGCCAGCCCAAACTCTTGATGACCGTGACAACTCTCGACGATTGAAACTCAAAGGCCTCAGCGCATGCCAGACTTTTGGAAACCGAAACCCTTCCAAGATGCGGACTTCGCTTTCTTCGAGGAACTTGATAGCAAGGCTAGATATCCCTTGTGAGAGACTATAAATAAGGCAGAATGCTCCAAAAATATCATTAAACGGCAAAAACTCTTCTTCCAATGCGGCAGTAGTTGAGTTTCGATGCGCGACTACATTCGAAACTCTACATGCGGAATTCTTGTATTGCATATAATCCGACAAGTACGCTTCTAGTAGCCGTCGATCACTTTTCGTGCCATTCCATGCGAGATGAGGAGGTCCACCCCATCGTACGGCCTCTCGATCCTTATCCGTTATACACGGGTGCAGAAATCTTCCTCCTACATCGTCCTCTTCAGTCTGCTCTCCCAGCCATATTACAGTCTCTCGACTATTCCGATATATCTCGCCCATCAATCCGACCTGGTGAGTACGCTCGGTAGAATCGCTCTGATTTATACAGAGAGCGTCGGCCCATAGTGATATCGAGTAGTCCGGACGTCGAAGCCTCCGTAGGATTGTGTAAAGGTTGTCAGAAATCGGAACTTGGCAACCATTGCATGTGATGAGGCGCTGCTTAGTTGTGTCAACGTTGCCCCAGGTATACGATATCGTTGTGTAGCGATCGCGGGCTTTCGCAATCGATGTTTCTCGAAGCTCGACCTCGATCTCTTCTTTCCATTCGCCAGGTTGTAGGCTAATCAAGCGAATTGTATGTGATTTTGCAGGCAAAGGAAGGTAAATACTACTCTCTGTCATTGTAGATACAGATAGCAGCAGAACAAAACAATGCCCGGCTCAACGTGCAATACCGAAAACCGAACGTCAACGGTTGGTTGGGTGGAGAGAACAAAGGTAGATTCCCCCAACCTTTCTAGAGGTCCCAACAATCAGGTAGAAAGAGCATGGGCAGTTGGAGACAAAATGAGTATGCAGGGGAAAATATCGAAGAAAACGGAAAAACACTTAGGCAGGTTTATACGGGCCTCTCCTGTGGCTGAGGCATTAGACAACCGAGTTTGGCGGTACGAAGCTATGATCCGCGCACAGCCACGCTAGGATAAGCAATCAACTAATCTCGAATGGTTCGCCCATGGAGGCATCATCGGTTCGAGAACACAAGGTAGGCTATCGATGGTTCGAATAACGAAGGTGGATGGTTTCAGGTGAGGATGCAACAGGAGAAGATCGCGGTCAGCTTGCGAATCGCGGTATGGTTGCTTTAGCGAGCTGAGAAAGACTACGCCCACCGAAACCTACCCACCTGACGCTAACAGACTCTGGTCCGAGCATTATTAAATTCGGTACGAATCAGTGCGCCGAAGGGGTATATCTCATTTACAGGGAATACATAACATCATCGTCATCGTATAATGGGCCGGATGAAGTTTTCATCGTCTAATATCTCGCGAACATCGCTGATCATCTTCATATGCTTCCGCTCCTCAGCGGTAGCGACCGAGTCATCCACAGCCTCAGAGGATGGAATCAAAGATAAGTCAACCAATCCCTCCCTTGGAGGAGAGAATTGACGCAGCTGTACACCGCTTTCCGCAAATATTTCTGCCGTCTTTGTGTCGACCATATAACCTTGGTTGTAAACAACCTCACTAATGCCTACTTGCGCAATCTTGACACTGCATGTTAGACAAGGGCATGTGTTGCAGTAGAGTATAGATTTTTCGCCGATTCGGTCGCGGCCCGCCTCAAGAAGGGCATTCTCTTCCGCATGAAGGCAGAGGCAAGTAGAAAGGTCGACGCCGGCTCTTGACGCGTTGTTACAACGAGGGCATCCGCCTTCGTTGCAGTTGGTCATATGCCTGGGCGTTCCATTGTACCCAGTGCTGATAACTCGTTTTTCTCTAACCACCACGCAGCCAACGCGTCTCTTCATGCAGTTGCTCCGATGTGCAGCCAAGTCCGCAAGCTGCATGAAGTACTGATCCCAGCTAGGACGGAAACGAGCCTCGTTTGGCAGATTGAGCGATCGCAAAGCGCTGTGAAGGGACAGTATCGAGGTCGTGGAATTGAGGAGCTTCAGCTGAGCGCGCTGGAATAGCGCCCCCAGACCGGTGCCGGGGGCAAAGAGGTGTGCATCGTTGCGGAGGACGAATTCTTCAAGGGTCGGCGGAGTGAGCTGCTTGTTCGTACAGCTATATATTTGTTAGCAATTCAACGGCCCCCATGTTCAACTGCACGCCGATTCTACCGAGCTTTAAACCGCTCCCACCGGACGCTCAGCGGGCCGTCAACGCTGACCAAAAGGAAGAACGGGCGCCTCAGCAGAGCATCCACCACCTTCTCATCCCAGATATCTGTCGTAACCCAGCGCTCTCTCCATCTCAATGTCACGAAGTCAAGCAAGGCATCGACATCGGCAAACGCATGCTCCGCACTGGTTGAGCCTAATTCAGAGGTCGGGACATAAGCATTGGAGGCCGACTTCTCGACGGCAGGCGTCGCAGCTGTGCGTTCGAGGTGTATTCGTCTGAACTGGTGCTGCTCAATAAGATACGATGCTATGGATGCCTTGCCGGCGCATATGCCTAGAGCCCGTTAGTAAAAGAGACCATCCGCAGTTTGGATAGCTTGCCTCCGCACAGTCCAATGAGCATCTTCAAAAAGGTCCTAATATCAGGGTATGCGAGCTTCACTTGGTAGACGTGAGTAACTGCTCTGGCATGTGCGTTTGGTGTGCTTAATTCAAGAGAGCCATCACATTGCGGAGTATTGCAGCACGAAAACGAAGCCGGTTAGTGGGCGTTTTGCTAGCGCGTCTTGCCACTTTCAGGGACGCGTCTTGGTCTTGGCAGGCCCCGCGCGCAATCGATCGGAGCGGAGCTTGGCTCATGAGATCAGCGGGGCCCTTTCACTGCAGGCACCGGCCCTCTAACTGAGACATTCACCACCATTACCAACTGTGTGATCACAGACACGTGCCACCCATTACTCATGCTACCCCCGTGACTCCGACTTCTGCCACATCCCCGAGTTTCTAAGCCTGCAGTCGATCTAAAGTCCTCCCTGTCTCTTCCACAGCCCTCAAAAGCCCGCCCAAGCCATCCCAGCCTTCTCCAACCAGCATATCCTCACCACTATGTCCACTATAAAATTTACAAGCTGGTCGAGCGACCTCGACGTGCAGTTCTACGCAGCTCTAGCACACATCAAGATCAATCATGACAAGCTCGATGATTCGGCGCGAAAGGTGCTAGGCCTCTACGAAGTGCGACCGGGAGACCACCCATCGCGGTCAGCGCGCATGCAGATTCACGGCAATGCGTTGACGACAGACGAGTCTGTATTCCTCCTCTGAAATTCTGCATGTAAAATCACTGACTACTTGCGTTTGGATAGCACCCCGGCAAACTACTTCCGGGCCGAAGGCATAATAAAGAACTGCAACACATTAGAAGACTATAAAAACCTCGATCGTGCCGCCGTTTTAGAACGCGCCGCCAAAACAGTATGTTTGGAAAGACACTGAACGTCTCTCTGCTAACCAAACTAGATCTGGGAAGCGATCCACGACGGTTCTATATATGAATGTCCCTCCCTCCTCGCCTCATTTACGGCCATATTCTTTGCCAATTTGAAGAAATACAAATTCACGTATCATTTCGGGTTTCCGGCGATTCACTCGGACCCGGTATGGAAACAGATAGGGGAGCCCAAGCGCCTTACTTCGAAGGAGACGACGTATTTGGTGGACTCGGTACAAACTTGGCGGTACAGCGCTGACGCCCGCCAGCGGGGCTTCTTTTTAGCGAAAAGGATACGAGGGGGTACAGACCAAGATGATCGGCCAAAGACGCCAGTTGAGGAAATCGGATATAGATGGGTAGTTGGGAGGTTGGACGCATACGAAAAAGGGTTTTTCGACGATGTTGACAAGGAGGACCGTTTAGTGTGCTTCGCAGACCCCTCTACGTATCCTGATAATCCCGGGTGGATGTTAAGAAATCTTCTAGTTCTTATAAGGCATAGATGGCATCTAAATGATGTTCAGGTCCTCTGTTATCGCGACACACATCTCAAGCGCGATCAGGCCAACTCTCTTATTCTACAATTACAATCCGAGATACCTGCTGAAAAATCATCTAATGCGATGGATGAACTCTCAGCCCGCCCACGGACACCCAAAATGCCCAAAGTCACCGGGTGGGAACGCAACGACGCAGGGAAGCTGACATCCCGCAATGTAGATCTTTCAGAGTACATGGACGAGCGAAAGTTGGCCGATCAAGCTGTGGACCTAAATCTCAAACTCATCAAATGGCGAATAGCACCCAATATCGATCTGGATGTGATTAAAAACTGCAAATGCTTACTTCTTGGCGCTGGCACTCTCGGTGCATACGTTTCCAGGAACCTACTGGGCTGGGGAGTGAGGAAAGTCACATTCATTGACAATGCAAATGTCAGCTTCTCAAACCCGGTGCGACAGCCTTTGTTTGACTTCAAAGATTGTCTTCAAGGTGGTGCAAAGAAAGCAGAGCGCGCCCCGGAGGCCCTAGAAGAGATATATCCGGGCGTTGAGGCTGAAGGCCACGTGATGTCGGTCCCAATGGTGGGTCATCCCATTACAGATGAAGCCAAGACAAGGAAAGAATTCGATCAGCTCAAGAAACTGATCGACGAACATGATGCGATTTTCCTCCTTATGGATACACGAGAGAGTAGATGGCTTCCTACAGTCATGGGCAAGGCCGCTAGTAAGATCGTTTTGAACGCTGCCCTCGGTTTTGATACATACGTCGTCATGCGACATGGCTTGAAACCGTCAGCAGAAAAAGAAGTAGAATTTGGGTGCTATTTCTGCAACGATGTTGTTGCTCCCGCAGATGTATGTTACCTTTCCCTTCAATTCATAGCAGTACATTGACGTATTCTTATCAGTCTCTCAAGGACGCAACACTCGACCAACAATGCACAGTTACCCGCCCTGGTGTTGCGCCTTTAGCCTCGAGCTTGCTCGTTGAGCTCCTCGTCAGCATATTGCAGCATCCACTGAAAGGCCTCGCACCTACAGATCCGTCGAAGGCACCTATCACTGCACTGCCATCGCATTCCTCATTACCCAGTCCTTTCACTCATCCGCTCGGCATCATCCCTCATACAATTCGTGGCTATCTCAGTGACTTTAGCAACAAACAAGTCGAAGGCAAGCCTTACGACTGTTGTTCCGCATGTAGTGACACAATCATCAACCTCTATAAAGAAGATCCATGGAAATTTGTCCAGAGAGCACTGAATGAGAAAGGCTGGGTCGAAGAAGTGTCTGGTCTGGCAGAGGTCCAACGGAAAGCAGATGCTGCCGCTGCCGAACTAGAATGGGACGAAGACGGGGAACTAGAAGATGAGGGGGAAGGAGAGCTAATATAACAATGTAAGACAACATTTTGGCACTTTCCATTTGTCGCATAGTCTTGGGTTGGCGCCTTGGAACTTGGCCTACATCAGCGTTTGTGTACATGGGATAAGAGGCCCGACCCGGTATATGGTAGGCTTTCAGTCTCTTGAGACATCGTTTTCTCTTTGTAGATTTAGTATCTTTACTATCCCGATGCGTATCTTGATGTGTGCGCATCGCACAACCGATCATTACCAGTCCGACTGGTTGAGTTTTGGATCAAAGACAGCCCACTTCCAGCTTGACGGAAATCAAACGTGGCACCACACACCTCAGCTATTAGTTAACTTTCCGCCTCATGATAAGCGTTCCCTGCTTCAATATGAATAATGAATGAGGCTCTCATGCAGTCATCTTGCTCCAAATGTTTCCTTCCCATGACCGAAGGCCCCAGAAAAAAAGGAGCTCATACTCAAAAATTCTAATCCCCACTCCTTATCCAATAGTTGTTTGCAGCTGCATGTTCGACTCAATGTGCAGCGAGGGGCGAGCAACCAAAGGGCAATAAAGCCCCGTGTCACGCTAAACAACTCCTAGCCTCAAGTCTAACCTCAAACCCAACCCCTAGGTCCGCCACCGTTCCACCACCACTCTTCCACAACTACTAGTGGACACTAATACACATCACCTACCTGACATACAGGAACTTTGTGATCCTAAGAGGCATTTGTGACTTCGAGATCCGACTCTTCTGATTCGAGGACTCATATCCTGCATCCATCGATCCTCCCAACCACCACTCAACCAGCCGCAATGGATTCGACATTAGTAAGATTGCATCAGACCACTCTTTATTGCGCTGTTGGTACATCTTCCACAGTTCAGATGTCCCATTGCGGACACAGACGATATATTACAATGGAGATTCATAAATTCGGCGTAATGGCTTCTCCTGCAGCTGACTCCTAAATTGACCTAGTAAAGACTTCTTCCCGGCGCACAGCCGTTCTAAACGAAGATAGTAGATGTCGTAGTCACCACAAGTTTTAGGGCCGCACGACCGAATGGTAAAACCTCTGTGCACGCCAGAAACAGGTTTTGACTGAGGTGGTTCCTTGAATCGAATTCTACCCATGACCACGTAGCCACTACTAGAGAGCTTTCTGAGCCATGATCTCTCGGAGTTGGAGTCCTTATTACCCCAATATCAGCACCGAATGTTTAACTTTCTCACCAGTAGTTTCCCACTATCTCCCTCGATACCCAACCCTTCGCTTCCCATGTATCATTTCTTTCACCAGGGGTTATATAAGATCCATAGTGCCAATATTTGGCTTTAAGTCTAGAAGAGAAAGAAGAGGTATCGCAATGCGTCGACAGCTCCCCATATCTCTTACCTTATTCGAAATAGAAAGGCTGAATTATATTAGGATCTCTAACAGAATAATGCACAGTACCTATTAGTGAGCAAAGGTGGGTATCGCACATTTGCTCACATTTATCATTATGGAATGAGCGGTGTGACTCCCCACAATCGCTTCTCTGAACGCTCATTTGACCGTCAACAATTCAACTATTCCTAGTATCATGTCATTAGGAAAATGCCTTCTCGGTTGCACATATGCTCCAGTTCCGCTTCGGACTATCATTCGAGGTCGATATATATCAACAACGGCATAGAGTAGTTGAATACCATTAGGAATAATCTCTTCACTTGTAAGTCACGGTTGGATGAACGTACGACCCTCGAAGAAATATTGAACGCTATACTTAGTATTGGTTTTGGTTAACCTATTGCGGGTCAGCAATCTAATAGCATCGTTGCACTCCCCCTCCATATTTACCGCTCTGAAAATTCGGGGATGGATAGGACTTATGCAGTCACCTCTACAATACCAGTATACCAAGACTTTTCGTGGATTCGGATTGCAGTGCTCTTTCTTTCGTTCACCAAGAACGCCGATAGGTTCGAGCCGCGCCACCGGTATTGCAACATGTCTATCCTTTACTTCTAGACGCCCGGCTTCAAGCTGCTATTAGTAGGACTTTTTGCCACCCTCCAATTGGTACAAATCACAGCTTTAGGAGAAAAACAAGTTGGCAAGCTTCTTCTCAAAGGCATTGCACAATGTTAATTTGTTGTCTGCTTCAAAGAAAAAAAAATATTCCGGCAGATACCTTGCAGTAAACGTTCTAAATCATGACACAATACAGCCAATAATCTATTTATGGACACATAATCCACTAGAGAATGGACTTTTGCCGAAACACAGTACTCCTAGAAATTCTAGTGTAGAAATTCCATTCAATTTAAGCTAGATTCCGAACAAGACTGCAATTATGGTTGCTCAGGAGACGTCAACCAGACCTGCGGACGCGACGACTCCACAATTATCCACATATATTGTTGACGGCGACACAACATCACCGCCTTTCCAGATGACACCGGGCGTAGGCGCTTACGACTTCGTCGGCGGTTACTCAGATGCCAATGGTAGGACACTGAGCGAGATAACGATGGCTTCCAATGATCTGACCACGCAGTCATCCACAGCATATTGCTTGGAATATGCATAATTTGGTGTGGAGTCGTCACAAGAGTGTTACTGCGGTTCTTAAATTGCGCTGACGTCGCCCCGTTCAGGACCAGTCTGAATGCAACTTGATTTGCAAGGGATCAGTAGCTAATACTATCTCAGCAAATGCAGGTCTATCAGGCGTAGACAGTTCCGTCGAATGCTACTTCAAGGACCTTTTCAGCATTGTCTATTGAGACACCCTCGAGGTCGTCGAGTCGTTTCTACGGCACTTTCTAGGGCGAGGATTGCGACTTCGTCTAGCACTACTTCAACATCTTCTGACGCGACGATTATAACATCAGGCCCTCCCTCGATGAGTGCCTATGGAAATGTTCCTAGCTTATCCACCACGTCTCCAACTTTTTTCTTTTGGGAGGCCTTTCAATAATGCCAGAATATCAAGGACTTCAATGTCGACCACGGCAATAAATACGACTTCATCAAGCGTTTCTTCAACAACCCCGAACGAAATAGCTCCAAGATCATCTTCGACGACTTCAAGTTCAATCACATCGACCTCGCCTACTTCATCCCCCTCCGATAAACTCTCCATCAAAAGATTCACGTACCTTAGATGCTGCACTGAACTTCCGGGCTGAGCACTAGAAACCAAGAGATTCGTGAACTCATCCATTACCATCGACCTCTGTGCTGCCTTCTACTCAAACAACGCCTAATTCGCCGTCGAGTACAGCGAAAAATGCTACCAAGGGAATTACATCCCCCCATTACCTGTGCTGGCCGCTCCACCATGTCCTGCACGAACAACACTTCACCAATATGCAGTGGCACCAACGGCCTCAGCATAAATGGATACGTAGCCTGATGCCTCCAATCCGAGAAACCATCCTCGCTGCAAACCGTCCACACAAGCCCGAACGTGACCATTGAGCTCTATGCCCGCAGGCCACCACCACACTATACAGCTCAGCACCAAATACGGCATCGAGTTCTGGTATCCAACGCGCTAGACGCCACGCCGACCAATCCATCACGCTTTGAGATGGGCCAGCGTAGTGTATGAGCGTACCAGGAGGCGAATCAATGTATCTTGGGCATGGTGAGGGGATGGACATTGAAGGGGAGTTCAGATATGGATTTGTAGCTGGAGTTTGTGGAAGGATGGAAAAGAAGGGAATGACGAAATAATTAGGCGTATTGTGGAGTCCTAGTTGCGTGATGGCTTGTTGCAGCATAAAAGTTCCATCGAGACTTCATTTTCGCTCCGTTGATCTATTTTCCGCGAATCGAAGATCCATCACTCATTTATCCGATAGATATACCACTTAATCGCTATTTCCTATTTGCATATCTCCGGTTCTTTTCGTTTAGATGCATGGCGAGGCTTTGTGGAAGGAGGACGAAGTGACAAGGTAAGTAGGCGGGTCAGTAATAATCTAGGGAGTATGATATAGAACGTTCTACCCGACTTCATTCCCGTTCCCTGCTTATAATTTCCGCAAATTAAAGACCCGTCGCTCATTTATCTAACAAATATACTACTTAATTCCCATCCTCTATCCTACGTTCCTCGCTTCCTTTCGTCCCATCTCGTTCCGCAATCTTCGCCATCCATTTCTACTGTGAAACTAAATCCGATGCACCATATATCTCCCAACTGACGCCCGTTTCTAGCGTAATATTCTAGTCTATGCTATGCATATAAATGCATGGACGATTAATAATGTTTTATATATGCGCTTCTCTGGATTCATCCTTCCAGGCAACCCTACTTCCGTCTACTTCCAAATGCTGAACCCGTCTAATACATTCTCTACCGAATCCCCCTCCTGTCCCTCGTCAAATAACTAAATAAGCGCCCCAAGACTCTTCCCACCCCCCCAGACCTCGACACCCTCGAAGCCCTCGGCGCGGGAAGACCCACACTCCATATCTCTTCAAATACATACAAACTGACGGCCTAGAGTCAATAGAATATTAGAAAAGGTTGTTTTTGTATAGTGAATGGGTATTTGCGGTTTGAAGTAGGTATTTGGAGTCGGAGATGTGAAAGAAGCGAGGTCTGGGGTTAAGAGATGGAGAGTTTACATTGGCTACGTATACTGGATGACTGAAAGGGGGATGACGGTATTAATGAGTTCGAGGTAGAAACTATGGGATAATTTCGCAGGTATGGATAAGGAGGGGGCTACCGGAGTAACAGTGGTGCGTGGGAAGGAGGTACGGAAGTGATATTTCCCGCTCTAGGTAAGGCGTATAAGAAAATAGGACATGGTTTTTTGTAGAAGATAGTTAGTGTAGGAGAGAAAGGAGTTAAAGATAAAACGAGTGTATTAGTGCCTTCTTTCTCCTCCAACATATTTAATGCTCATTTCGCGCAGCTGAATGTCATCCTCATCCATATTTACATACAAGAACACATCTACAAACACGAACACCACAACACTCCATATCCAAGAACCCTAGTCAGATACAAAACCCATATAGCCCTAATCCCAAACCTCAGAAAAAGTAGACAAGACACCATACTCCGTCACTCCCAAACCTATGACCAGAATAGCGCGGCGGAGCAGCAGTTGCCTGAGAAGCAGACATTGCACTCATCATGTAGCCACACCGTGCCGAAGACACTGACACTAGAAAAGATTTAATAGATGAAGGAGGGTATTATAATATAAAATGCCTGGTCATAGAAGATAGTAGTCTAGGATACAGGATGTGATATATAATAATCGTAGCAATCCATCCCTCCCGAAACAATGCCTCCCCTCAAATACTCGCAAAATACGATATACAACACTATTCAAACTACCAGACGCCCCTCTAGCAAATCTGATAGAAAAGTACCTAGTAATGCGGATACTATACTCAAGTTGGTAGTGCAGTGCAGTCAGTACACTAACTCTCGCCGCTGCATCACGCAGCCCTATGCACTTCGTACGCCATGCAATGCACGCACGATCCCACCTAATCGCATACATGTCTTCGATCTGCAGAACACATATTCACATTCTTGGAATAGGTGCATCGCATCACGCAAAATCATGCCTTTGCATCCATCTATTTTCAAGATCGTTGTATTCAAGCGTATTTTTCCTGCTGGTATATTGCCGGTTTACTGTCGTCTTGCGACCGAGCAATCAAAGCAGCAGGAGCCCCTGACAAGAATTGTGCAGAAAAGATAGGCGGGATTCACAAGCTCATCTAGTCTGAGGCCTACTATACGCAAAAAGGGCCGAATGCAGTCTGACAGATTTCATCCATGCTCCGTCGACGTTTCGGACAATCACGTCAAGACTTCGTCTTATAATGACTGGACGAAGAAGACTGCGGGCCTCGGGAGCAAATTGTTGGGCCTGGAGGGACAAAACGTTGGGGGCACGAGTCTAGCTAATTGCTGGTAGTCTATAGTTTGGGATTCATGGAGGAGGACCCAGACCCGAGACTAAGAAATTGATTACTGTCTAATAAGGGATGATGGGAGAGGGGAGTGGGGACATATGGTGGGGTGGGATCTTGGCCATGGTTGAGCAAGATGCAGAGGTTGGTCAGACAAATGGCGTGGATAGCGTGGGAGGGGCAAAGGGCACACCGGCTTGGATCGGGCTCAGTCCGGCGGCGCTATGAGTAGATGACTGTTGACAGCTGAAATCGAAAAATTCTGTGAAAAGCTAAAAAACTCAAACCTGAAATCGAATGTATTAGGCTAGGCGACGCGATTACTCAAAGGAGATTAGGAACGGATGTTCCTGGGGACGGAGGTCGGGGTTGGATATTGAGGCTAGGACGCAAGATATTGACGTTGAAAATGAGTGGAGGCGATTTACCCAACCGCCCATTTCGCATTGACAACGGACGACGATTGAGGTAATTTTGCCAACTTTAAACGGAATAGCATACCTGGAAGCGAAAACCGGGCAGAAGTAGTAGATTATGCGCATAGTACAAGAGCGCTTGGAAAAACATGTGTCCAGATGCCCGAAGGAAGTTCAATGTTCCTTCAGCCTAGGATCTCGGAATTGGGCGCCCCATCCATCTGATTTGAATGACAAGCGGCGAATGTCAGCGATATGCTACTATAGTATAGCGACGCGAGCTCCTTCCGCAATCGCGTACCGGGTCGTAGTGTTCCAAAGCTCTGGGCTCCCGATAATGCTGTCCAGGCAAAATAGAGAGACAGGCAGAATGGGAACATGGCACATCCCAACCAATCGCCATATATGCCGCTAAAGCTTCTCTTAGAACGCATGTTCGAGAGCATGGCCTACCTGACGTCGGTGTTATAGACGAGGGAGGCCACCCCCATTCAATCACAGTGGCCTGGCTTTTCCAGCCTGGTTCCTTCTTGCGAAAGCATCATGTTCGAAGCTCCGCCGACGTAATTTCGCTTCATGCCATCTGGTAAACGGGCTGCAGTGTACCCTGAAGTAACGGCGACAGATGCATCACATGCACGTAGGTATGTCGTGCCTAGCATGCGGGTAAGGAAGCGAATGCGGCGTGATGAGAAGCGGCTCTTCTGCTAAAGCGGGTAGGTAGCCTACAGGAGGCGACAGTCACGATCTGATGCTGCACGGGAGCGGATGTCGATAGGATTTCAAGATGCACTGCAATGCTTCATAACATGCGAAGGTCTGGCTGCGCGGGTGTGTCAATTGCCCGCTTTCGACGAAGCTTTTGCGGCCCCCAAGGCAGCATGATGAGGGCTGCGGCGGGGTAATGTGCCGCCATGTATTCGCAACCCATGTTTGCTGGGACCACAATATTGTTCAATCCTAGCCCACCCAGCGGGATGGGGTTTGAGAGATCGGAAATAGAACAGCGGTGAAGGCAACGGATTATTGGACTGATAGACATGCGATTCGCGAGTCTGACGGCAAAAACGGAACAAGACGTTTCGGGACAGTCTAGACGACGCGGCGATAACGCGAATGCTTCAAACCCCACTATCTACTGGCGATCGAGAGCAGGATGGAGGAGAGGAGGTGGCCGTGGCCTGAGGCACTAGAGAATTGAGCAGTAGAGCGGGTGGCACCAGTGCGCGAGGGTGAGATGACAAGCAAAGGAAGCCAATCCGGTGAAAGCCCAGCCATCCCCAACGAAGCGCCAATCATGGAGCGGACTGACCATCCTTCGACCTGTTTCGGGCTGTAAGGAGTGGTCCGTGTCGCCTGCAAACACCAGTCGTGGCTTGCCCGTCGCTAACCAGCCCCGATAACGGCTCTGCCTGGCTCTTGACGTGGCCGGCATTGATTGGCCCCGGCGCGCCTATCTGAACGATATGTTGAGGGTGGCCGTTTCCCCAACCCCCCTCCCTCACCCAAGATGAAGGGACGGGGCAAAGCCAGCGGTGAGGAGAGAGTCGTCATGGGAGGCGCCTGTCTCTATTGCTGCTGCGCCATCTAATGTACCACAGGGTAGGGCGCGGGAGGCGGAAGTGTGCGACAGGTAGCAATATCAAGAGCTGTGTGCGCGCAAGCGCTCTGAGCAATGCATGGACCAAGCCCGGGCCGGGAGGTGGAGACGGTGGTGGTAGTGGTGGTGGTCGTGGTGGTCGTGGTGGTGGTCACGGCGGTGGTGGGATAAGCATGGAGGGGCTGGCGGCTTGGCGGAGTAGAGGGTGCCGCGCAGGGATCCCGCTTCATCACATGCATATGCACGGCGGGAGGGTGCAGCTGGAACATGTCCAATCAACCGTCAAGCCCGGTCCAAGCGTGTCCCGTATTGCGGGATGGCCTCACAGCTGCAGGAACACCGGCCGACAGATTGCAGCTGATCGCGGCGTTGGATGATGGGCCTGTCTCTGGTTTTGCGGGAGCGCGCCAAAAGGTCTGGCCTTCTGGAAATCTGAGATATCTTATTCTCCCCCAATGTCCATCTCAATGTCCTCATGTCCACTCGTTGCGCGGCCGGCGACCCCGGGGCCAGACGAGAGATGAAAGGGAAAAGCCGGGTCATTTCGGACACGGCGCGCACAATCCCCGTCGTCCTACGGAATCCGATTCTAGATTGCTCTCCCTGATTGATACTGTTGGACGGCACAAGAGACACCGTCCCCACACTGTGGTCGGCCTCACGAGAACAATATTTCGGCCTTCTTGGTCGAGGGCTGATACAGGAGGTCGCCCATTTTCGACATATTTTGCTTGTTCCGTATCTGAGAATAGACCCTTGCGTGCCGAGTGGTCGACTGACTTGGGTCGACAATTGTTGCTCGTGTGTCCGTCAGACTACGGAGGAGTAGAGGACTCCCAAATTTAATATCGACTCTCCTTTCCCGCCCCCAAGTGGTGGTCAGCAGAGTATGTATGTATGTAGGATGAAATCGCGGGACCAAGACCGCTCCACGATCCGCCTCCCACATCGCGCCGGATGCACTGCACGTTTATTTTCACCTTTGCAGTTTTTTTTTTCCTGCTAGGCACTCTAGCCCACGCGGGGACGGTGCAACTGGCCCTCACAGAAGGCATGTCCAGCTGCTGGCCTTCTGCCTTAGGGAGCACATGGTGTAACTGCACACGGGTCGCTTGCGGCAGCCACAAGTCCTGCAGCCTCAGAATTGGTGGTGCTGTCGAGGATTCCGCGCCGCCCTATGGACATGCAATGGAGCACCCGACAAGACATGCTTCCCATGTTCGATTACGTGCACCTGTGTCAATGGATTCTTTCGTCCTCTGTCGCCCACCCGCGTGTGCCCATATGATGCCGGCTGTGGTTGCACGAGGTGTAAGAATGGCCATTGTCCGACAACCAGGGCTTGATGCCACGTCTCACGATGGGCCTGCGCCGAGAATAGGATGGACGGCCGCGAGAGCCATTTGTCGAGCTTGAGCAGGGAGCAACACTGCGCGGCTAGCAGGATCGAATCACCGTCTATGCGAACTGTCGGTTTGGCGCCTGAGGCGGCGAGCTGACATGAGATGGCAGATGGCATCTGTCAAGTGTGGCTGGCATGGATCGTTTCCGCAGTTTGAGGCTACCAGCGTTCGCATGGCAGACATGGATGCTGCAGGTCTCGACCTGGCCTGTGTAGAGATCCCGTGACGGGGACTCCGCAAAGGTCGACGAAGACGAGGAAGCCCTGGGCAGTGGACTGGAGGAGCCCTAGGTGGAGGTCGACGTCGGATTCGGGCACGTGCTCGCTCCCGTCTCATCCTCAGCAGGGAAGCGCTCCCGGCGACAATGGCGCCTGAGCAGCATCGTGTGCGTGCTGTATCGCAAGGAATGTTTCAGCTAGCCAGAATCGCAGGCCTTGTGTCTCTGCAACACGCACCGCCCGAGGCGCTGGGTCGTTACTGGGCGCACGTACAGAGCGTCCTCATGGCCCAGCGAGCTCACCTGGCACGAATCTTGAATATTGATGTCGCGGTGGAGCAGTGTGCGAGCGCGGGGGGGCTTGGGAAGGATGGCGGCGAGGAGCGTGACTTTGCTCGAGAGAGGCTAGCCGCGCCAGCACATCACTCACACCGCAACACGTCTGGTCCTATCATGCCTTGCCCGCTCCCACGCCCAACACCACGCCCGTGGTACAGTCGGCACATACGGGCAAGGGAAACGCATCGCGACTGGTGGCCGGCCATGGACAAGAGTGGAGACGAAACGCCCCGGCACTCGCTCGCTTCAATTCACCCAGCCCGGCACCACCACCAGCTCCCTCATCATTTGCTGTTACTGACATGACATGACCCTCTCTCGCTCGAGTCTCCACGGCGGACCACGTTGCACCAACCTCCCTTTGCTCTGCGAAGAAGCTTCCGCCAATGTGTCGCCCGGTATAGACGGGATACTCTACATACAGTAGTAGTCGTATAGGAGTGGTCGACAGCTCCGCGTGGGGAGCGCCACTCAATCCATCCACATCCTTGCAAGTAATCCCCAGAGGGTCGGATTGCGACAACATCCACCCAACCACGCCAGGTGTCTAGCATTGCCCAGAGCGAGAGCTCTACCTGCACGGCCTGCCGTCCGTCCATCCCGTCCGTTCGCTTTGGGGGAGCAATCCCTACAAAGGCTATCCCTGCGCTCGTTAGCCGGGCATTTAGCCTGAGCTGGCATTTGGCTGACCAGGCTCTGTTTTCTTCTTGTCGGCCTGCCTGAAGCATCCAAGGCCCGTTTTCAAAGAGGAAGACCAGATCGGCTTTGGTGCTTTCCACCCATCCATGACCGGCAGCAACGACTGCCACGGTAGTTCCGCGCGTTTCAGGGCCTCGCGGTGGCGCTGCCGGCACTGCTCGATGTGCTGGTCAGCCAGGTCCTCTGTCTGCCTCTTTGCAGGAGCCAGAGCGCATATGGAGGTCGCTCATCGCGGCTCGCGGCCTACTACTGAACGCTCCAGAGAGGAAAACTGGGGCTGCTGGTCATGGCGGCTTCTGGGCCCGCAGGAGAGAACCGTTTCGACAGGGTCTGCCTCCGATGGCTGCTTGCCGGGGTACATACATACTCTGTACAGAGATGTACTGTAGGGTACCGCACAGTACATATCGCGGAGGTTCACGCTGGCGCTGGCTCGTCGGCCTCCGCATCGTCATGGCCGCCGCAGCTTAATAAGATCGAGGTTATTTTCTGGCCAAAAACGGTTCTCTATCAGGCTCCGCAGTACGCCCGCCCGTCTGCGCTCTGCGCGATGAATATCTCCGGGCGCTCTCAGTGGCCGCGCCCATTCAGCCGTCTTTCTCCCTATCGGGACCCCAGCCGACTCTAGAGCCAGAGCCAGCCAGCGCGGGCGCAGCAGTCAGTTTGTAAAAAAAGTAGACGCCCGCTAAACTTGGGTGCGCAATCCCTGCCAGGACTGACGGGAACGGCAACCCCTCAAGATATTGATCGAGCGCTTCGGGTCCTGTACACACTGTACAGTAATGGAGATGGGGTAGGTCGTGGCCGCAAAAATAGAAGCCTCCTGTGTGCCTCGTTTCGGCTTCTAGCTATCTGGCTGTTTGAAGCAAAAGGGCGACATTATTCTGCGCTGCTAATGCTGGTGCTGGCCCTGGTGCTGGAACTGCTATGCCCGCATCCCGTCTTTGTTGCGGATGCTTGCTGGCCTCGCCATCGTCGCTCGTCCGTCAGGCGGTGGCTGGTGCTGGTGCTGGAGTTGGCCCTGGCACTGGCGCTGATGCCGGTGGTGGAGTCGCGGCCTCGCTTGCGTGCATAGCAGACGCTGTTGTATAGTCTAGGGGCCCCTCGCTGGCCTGTCCTTGTCCACGATGATCCATGCCCCCCCTTCCCCTCCCGGTCTGCCGTATCGACGACGACGGCGGATCAGCCCAGTCAGCATCCCTCCAGTCGTCGTCGTCGTCGTTGTCCCAGATTCTGGTCTGTGCTTCTCGAGCGCGAAACGGCTTCTGCCCTTTCTTCACGGGACCGTGGTGAGCGCAGGCCGGCCCACACACCCAGCAGCAACATCCCTACTGATCAGAGCCATCCCCAATCCTCTGCTCACGCTCCCCCCACCAAGCCCGAATTGATTTTAGATTGTGCTGCTCCGGGCGGCGTGTCGTAGGTGTGTTTGTGTGTGCTGTGCGTTGCTGAGCGCATTCCCATTCCCCAGAGCGATCTCCACCACCCGTCTTTTAGTTACAGACGACGCGCGCTGCATCTCTACCGCCGACTCGCACTACCACTCCTTGGACTGTTTGGCATCGTCGCCGTCGACCTGCTGCTTGCTGCGGATCACGCTCTCGCCGCCGCCGCGACCTGCGACCTGCGAACCCGCGCCGTCCCGCCCACGCAGGAGCAAGCCAGCCAGCACGGGAGGAGGACCGTCTATTATTGACGATTCCTGCACAGCAGCGCCATCCGTCCTCGTTCGCTGGCACACTACTGGCTCCGAGCTCTGCACACGCCGCTCGAGAGTCAACGGACAGACAGACGGAGAGCAGTGAGAGCGCGAGAGAAAGCCACGGCGCCTGGGCTGCGGAGTGAACTGTGCGGGCCTCGCCTGTCTCGGTCAGCGCCTCTTAGCCTGCGGGCTGCCTGCCTTGGAGCGAGTGGTATTCTGCAGACAATCCTGCACTGCAGCATCGCCGACGAGAACGCTTCCAGTCTCTCCCTCTCCTCCGCACCAACAACAAACCCACAGTCGACAGCCTTGCCGGCGTGCCCTCCACGTGCCTTCTGCCTCCGCTCGCTGGACAATTGGGTCAGTAGCCCTCTCCCCCATCGTCTCGTTGCTGCTGCTGCTGCTGCTACTGCTGCTGCCGCGCCGCCTGCTCAACTGCACCGGCCGGGCCTTGCCCCAGCGTTTTCCCGTGCTCGCCTATCTCTGGCTGGTTGGCTCGCTCGGCGCTAGTGTCAAGTCACATCCCAACCACCTCCGCCTCTGCACCTCCGCCTCCTCCCCACCAACGACAGCGCAAAAGCTTGCAATTGTCTTTGACACTTCATAGACGGTGGAGGTGTGTCTCGCTCCCAATGCCATTGTTGCCGTTCACCCCCCGCATCGCCTCTGTGCTGACCGCGTCCAGCAGTGTTTTTGTTTCCGGGTCCCGCAGCGAGCAATCACTATCTCTAGCGCTCGGCCCGCACAGGTGACGAGCCCGAACAACGACGTTACGACCGGTTACGACGACGACACCGCAACGTGCTCGTCTCTCCCAGCAGATGAGCAAGGCGGCCGCGCGCCCTCTCTGTGCTTTTGCATCTCCTTTGCGGCCGGCTCCTGTGCTTTTGTCTGTTCGCGTGTTGTATTGAAACACCACACCCCCAAAAGCTTTTTCCCGCAAAAGCATTCCGGCTTCACGACCGCCACGACGTTACGACGTGCTTTTTGTCCCTTCAGCATTATTTGCAGCGTTTGAGTTCAGCGAGGCGGCCTGAGCGCGATCGAGCATTCCTCCGCACTGCACCTGCCTGCATCTGCGAAATTCCTCGGCCCATTTGTTTCACAAAACAACCGTCCCACCGCAGAGCGCTGCCAAGCCGAAACGCGGACAGAATCAGCTCGTCGACCCGCCGTGGATTTTTTTCCTCGCGCCCTCCTCGGAGCACGACTGTCCCTGCATCATTATTGACCTTGTTTGCCCACGTGTTTGGTTGCATTTCCTTGGCCCGCGCCCGCCTTGCTCGATAGACCACATCCTTGAGCAAACAATCGACCTGCGGTGAGCGCATCACCCCCCCTCACCGGAATCGCGTCAATCTATATCAGTCGTCAGCTATCATCCTTCCGGCTACGTGCACAGCGTGTACAGCCTGCTGTTGGTAGAGCACCGTCTGTCCGTTTCCGTTTATCAATTTTGCTCGGTTATCTGGTTAGTTGACTCGAGAACTTCCTCTCGCGAAGATTCTCCACCCTAGCATCGCATTTCGTCACTTTGCTGGTCTTTGGCCAATACCGTAAAACTGGAGCTACCGTCGATCTCGTCTGTTCACGCCCGAGGCCCCGTCGACACCTGGTATAATTCCCATTACGCGCCTAGATCAGCGGTGTCTAGTGAGCGATTGCCGGCCCTTCCCCAGATTCAACCGCAAGCGAGCGGGTCGTCAACGTCCTCGTCGCCTCGGGGCGGTTCATTTAGCACAGGTTCTGTTGGAAACGCCAGTGCCAGTTCAAACACCTCCTATAGCTCCTCGGTAAACGGACAGACTGCGGGATTCAAGACCCCTTCACCGGAGCAGACTCCACAGGCTCTCAATCGTGACGGCCAGCCATTGAATGTACAGTCGCAGCCGCAGGGGTCTTCGTACGGTACGCAGCAAGGCTACGGCTATACTCCTGAGGGTTACAGCAGCATGAACCAGATGCAATCATACACTGAAGTGCATCCGTCACATATGTCTGCTGCAACTGCTCATGCTCCTGCTTCGGCAGCGCCTTCGAGTCTGTCCCATTATTCATATCCGCAACAGTCTTCGATTCTTCAGGCACCTGGCCCGCAATATGCTTCTACACCGACCGGCTATCCCCCTTATGGATATACAAATGGCGTCCCTTCGCAACTGCCAGCTTCGTCTTCAATGAGCAATGCGTTAGTGCCACAGGCGATTCAATTACCTGGTACGTGTCATGTGTTGATTATAGTATGAGATACGTACTAATTCCGATAGCAATGACATCTGCAGCGCCCAACTCTACCTTACCTGGTTCACAAAGTTATCAGACCCACCAATTCGATCACACAGGACAAATTGCGCCTCCAGGGATGAAACCCCGGGTGACGGCAACGTTGTGGGAGGATGAAGGCAGCCTGTGCTTTCAAGTTGAAGCCAAAGGCGTATGTGTTGCCCGACGTGAAGGTACACATATTCTTATTATCATTATTATTATTGTTATTATTATTAGTCGAATTTTCTAATTTCCGACAACAGACAACCATATGATCAACGGCACAAAACTGCTCAATGTAGCAGGAATGACCCGTGGACGCCGAGACGGTATCCTCAAGAGTGAAAAGGTTAGGCACGTTGTCAAGATTGGGCCAATGCATCTAAAGGGCGTATGGTACGTATTGGCTACCATTAGTGTTGTTTTCGTGCTAGACTCACTAGATGCAGGATCCCTTTTGAACGCGCCTTGGAATTCGCGAACAAGGAGAAGATCACAGAACAGCTGTATCCTCTCTTCGTGCATGACATTGGAGCGTTGCTCTACCACCCGTCAAATCAAACGAGGTCAAGTGTAGGAGGCGCTACCATGGCTGCTATGGATCGCAACCGAAGACCTGACCCTATGCAGACACAACGATATATGACCGGGTCAGCGACCTCACAACCCCCGTCGCTGCATCATCATCATTCGATTAGCAACCCGACTGGTGCGGGCATATCCCAACCCCCACATTCTATCCAACCTCATCCATCAGCAGGGCGACCTGGCATTGACCGGGCTCATACATTCCCTACTCCCCCTACCAGTGCTTCAAGCATCATGGGTATGGGCAACCAAGGTAGCTCTTACGAATGGAGTGGAGCTAGCGTTCAAAACATTCCGGGGAGCCAGCCACTCTCCATTGACACTGGACTAAGCAATACGCGGTCTGTGCCAACCACTCCAGCAAGTACTCCCCCGGGTCAGGTACAGCCGGGCATGTCATATCCGACTGCTCAGAACTATGATAGCTCGAGACCGATGTACTCTGCACCACCTTCTCAACCTCCACAATACAACACCCAATCGCAGCAGATGATGGGATACCGTCCGCCAGTACAAGACGGTACGTATCCCAAGACGGAAATGGCGCCTCCGGCGCGGGCCGGTGATCAGGGAGATGTTAAACCCGCTGAAGGTATGCTTCCTCAGAACCATGAGCAAGTGAACCATGCTGCAGGTGATGTCGAAGCGGACCACGATAACGAGCAAGAGTACACCCATACGAATGCTCCTTACAACCCCAATCGTGGCTCGTACGCGTACAATTCTAGCGCAGCTCCTGGACCAATCCATGCTGACCATCCCCACTTGTCTCCAGAGATGACCGGTTCTCCGCACCAGAACGGTTCCGGGCGTGCAACCCCTCGTACGACGGCCACCGGCCAGACGCAGTGGAATTCGGGCTATCCCACTCCTCAGCGTCAGCAAGCTCCATCGAGCAATCTCTATAGTGTCATGAGTGACACCCGCGGTGCCACCACGAATGGTAATGCCCCCCCCGATAGCTACCAGCCTCCTGGCGCTGTTCCACAGTACCCCAGCCAAGCCTACACTGCTACCAACGGTGTATCGACGGGCACTAAGCGAGGCCGAGATGACGACGAGCAAGACCCATACGGTCGCCCTGATAGCGTCGCTGGGGACGATATCGAAACCTTGAAGAGGCGAAAGACGATGGAGGGCGGTGCCGTCGGACCTGCGGCCTATAGCCGTGATCCTAACCCTGGACTACAACGTACGCGCTCAGTGATCACGCAGCGTACTGCTCGAAGGTAGCGGCGCTAATTATGCTTATCTCTTGGGTGGCCATACATATTCTAGTCCATTTCAAAGATTGCAATAGACGGCGGGTTTGCTTCGACGTCCCGTGATTCCGCGGTCACTTAGCAGGCGTTCATCAGGTTCGGCTGCTCCTACCATTCTCGCACGGACAAACAAACACCACCACGACTCCTAAAATCATACCTACTTCCACGCAAACCCCTAGACAACTCAGCCACGATACGCTTGTCGCACTCTCTACATTTCCTTATGTGACTTTCCCTTCCATTTTCTGTGTTTTTTCTCACTATTTCTCCATTCCGGAGCATTTAACGATTTAACGACTTTCTTTTGGAAACCTTTTTGTGTTTTCAATCACCCACACCATTGGAGCCTTTTATTTCCTTTTACGATATACGACTCCCCTGCATACCGCATAAGCATATGCAACACTGTTTGTTGAGCGCTATTGCTTGATGTGTTGCGGGCGATGATTCTGTACTTTCTACAAACCGCTATTTTTTATTTTTTATTTTTTTTATATTTTTTTGGTTTTTGCTACGGCCTGGAATTGGAAACGAGGAAGACGGATGATGGACGGTTCGCTCTGCCACTCTCCCCCCCTCCCTACCTACCTACCTAGATACCTTTTTTCACTCCTCACGAAAACTGGTCGAATGACAGTGTTAATTCCTTTGAAATCATCCGAAAACACCTCGTGGCAGTGCGGCCGAAGACAAGGATTACAATATAGTAGCGACGGACGACGAGTATATCCGAGGGGAGACAGCGGGGCGGTTTTTGCAAAAGATTGCTTGTTCACTCGTTACCTTTATTTTTATTTCTCTGGCGTCTGGGCGAATGAGGGATGCCCAGATTTGATGAAAATGAAGCTGAATGACTGCTGTGAGGGCATGCTATCTATGATAAACGATAGTTTTGGACTCGGATTTGGGTATTTGTTTGATGGGAGAAGGATTGGAGATGTATGTTGTGGGGCACAAATTATTTTTTATTTTTCTTTTATTTATACTTTTGTTAGGGGAGAGTGAGAGTTTGATAGGGATGGGGTTTTTTATGGTGGATTATCTTTTGGAACGGGGTTTATGATAATGAGGCAATCAAAAGCTCCTTTTTTTTTTCATGGTTTAGATTCTGGCGAGTATGGAGTGTTGTGCTGGCTATCAAGTTGCCCCAAATCCCATCCACTGAGGTCATGCACTCGAATACACCGACAAACGAGTTGCAGCAGAAGCGCCAGCATGTGGGATTCTTGGATTCCTTTGAAGAAGGATGCCGGTGTAGTGATTGGGGTTGAGATAGTACGACGGATCTTCCTTCGAGGTTGATGTAACCACCACAAGGCATCCAACTATCAGGGATAGATGCTTTCACAATGCCACCCTTTAGTGTTAGGCACAATGCTCAGATCTGGATTTAGGTCACTATGATTAAGACAAAGACGGCTGTCTTACGCGTCGGCTTTCAGTCTGAGGGCACATTTCCTTCAGTGGCTAGGCTTCCATAAGGACCAGTTTCAAATTAATTTTCCTCTAGGATGCCGTATAGGATGCCCAAGGAGGAGGCGAAGATTCTCTCCTTCACTCCCGATGCTTCGTTCCAACAAGCAGGACGTGGAAGATTCCTTGGTGTTGGAAACCGAAGCCAGATCAAGTTGAGATAGGCTGTCTTCTGAGCGTATTCGCTTGAGACACGTGACGAGGGGTAAACTTGGGCAGCAGGTGCAAGAAGCTTGGCAGCCGCCCCACGCATCGTCATCGGCGCCGTAAGCAGGGTTCGTGTGAAAGGATCGCGCAACGCCCAAACACCCAAACACGCAACAGAAGAGGCTGAGCCAGGCAGAGACTTGCCGCCCCGTCCTTATATCTCTCCGCCGCGACACTCGTGCCCTAGTCTATACTCCCGCCCGTCCATCGTGCACCATGAATATCATCAAGCTCCAGAGGTAAGTGGTGGTTCCATGCGCCTCCGCGAGATTCCACCATAGCTAACACTGCAATGCGCCCAGGAAATACCCGCAGTTCCAGCAGGCCGAGATCTTTAGTTTGCAGGATGCCTTCCGCAAACTTGACGTCGACGACAAGGGCTACCTCGACGAAGCCACCGTCATCAAGGCGACGCAGCAGTCCGAGCACCAGCCGTACGATGTTGTGCGCCAGGCCCTGAAGGAGGTCGAGCTGGACAGCTCGAGGCGCGTAGAATTGGAAGATTATGTCGATGTGCGTACATCATCCAGACAGATTGCATACAATTTTCTTGGAATCAGCGCGACTGACTTGGCTGGCAGCTCATCTCCAAACTCCGCGAGTCGTCGCCTGCTCAGCAGCGCATGCACACCGGTCCCACCCGTCCAAGAGCGGGCACAGGCCCTGGGAGCCCGGTGACACCGGGACACGTTCACAAGTCGAGCCATGGCGGCGGCAGAATCCAGGTCCAAGGCTCTTCTGCGAACGTCACCCATACCATCAACGAGGACGAGCGAACCGAGTTCACGCGCCACATCAACGCCGTACTGGCCGGAGACCCACACATTGGTGACCGGCTGCCCTTTCCCACCGATACATTCGAAATGTTCGACGAGTGCAAGGACGGCTTGGTGCTGGCCAAATTGATCAACGACAGCGTTCCGGATACCATTGACGAGCGTGTGCTGAACACGCCGGGAAGGAAAATCAAGTCATTGAATGCCTTCCATATGACAGAAAACAACAACATTGTTATTGAGTCCGCAAAGGGCATAGGATGCTCCGTGGTGAATATCGGTAGTGGGGATATTATTGAGGTGCGAGAGCATCTGATTTTGGGACTAATTTGGCAGATCATCCGACGAGGATTGCTCGGAAAAATTGATATTAAGCTACACCCTGAGTTGTACCGACTTTTGGAGGATGATGAGACGCTGGAACAATTCTTGCGCTTGCCTCCAGAGCAGATTCTACTCCGGTGGTTCAACTACCACTTGAAGAACGCAAAGTGGCATAGGACGTAAGTTATGTGCAACCGAAAAATTGGTTTTAGAGCTAAGCTAATTTTCTTAGTGTCCAAAACTTCTCCCATGATGTTAAGGATGGCGAGAACTACACAGTTCTTCTAAACCAGCTTGCACCGGAAGTTGCTTCCCGCGCGCCTCTCCAAACCCGCGATCTTCTACAGCGCGCCGAACAGGTTCTTCAAAATGCCGACGCTCTTGGCTGCCGCAAATTCCTGACACCGACGTCACTTGTAGCTGGAAATCCTAAGCTCAATCTCGCCTTCGTTGCAAACCTTTTCAACACGCACCCAGGTCTAGATCCAATCACCGAAGAAGAAAAGGCAGACATCGAGGACTTCGATGCGGAAGGCGAGCGTGAAGCACGTGTATTTACACTATGGCTCAACTCCTTGGACGTTTCACCGGTTGTCCAGTCCTTCTTCGAAGATCTAAAAGATGGCACTATCCTTCTCCAAGCTTTCGACAAAGTCATCCCTGGAAGTGTAAACTGGCGCCACGTCAATAAGCCCCCGCCAGGTGGTGAAATGATGCGCTTCAAAGCCCTCGAAAATACGAACTATGCCGTAGAAATCGGAAAGCAGAACATGTTCTCCCTCCCCGGTATCCAGGGCGCAGATATCACAGATGGCCAGCGCACTCTCACCCTCGGCCTCGTCTGGCAACTGATGCGGAAAGACATCGTCAACACGCTCAAGGGTCTTGCACAACGGCTTGGCAAGCGCGAAATCTCAGACCAGGACATGATCCGCTGGGCAAACGACATGGCGCGCAAAGGCGGCAAGGGAACCCAGATCCGCTCGTTCAAGGACCAGTCGCTCGGCAACGCTATTTTCCTGCTCGACGTCCTGGCCGGCATGAAGCCCAGCTATGTTGATTATGATCTTGTCGCTCCAGGGCGCAATGATGATGAGTCGTATCAGAATGCTAAGTTGGCGATTAGCATTGCGAGGAAGATGGGAGCGACCATTTGGCTGGTGCCCGAAGATATCGTGGCGGTGCAGAGTCGGTTGATTACGACGTTTATTGGGAGTTTAATGGCTACGCATGAGAGGATGAGAGGTCAGTGAGGTCGGATTTTTTGCCCTACAGTAGGAGTTTCGGGGAGGCTGGGGTGCTGGATGAGATGTGGTGCGAAGGGCTTACTGGGGAAGGTGTTCTTTTTCCTTCTTGCTATGGGGTAAAAGACGACTGGAGATTCTCCTTTTTTTGTGAGGTTCTCTTGTAGTAGCGGATAAAAGATTCTTATGCGTGAAATTTTTTTTTTAAAAAAAAATAGTTTGTGCCGTGCGAATATGTCCATTCTGTTTGTTGCGGGTGATTGTGCTGGGCATGTAATGTGTTGCCTTTACTACCGTACGACATCCAGGGGGAGGGGTGGGTATATTAATATCCTCTACGATCCTCTATTCCTTTTTTTACACACTTGTAGTCCGCTAGTCTTGGATTAAATATTCTTACACTGTTCGTGGATGTTTCCAGGAATGGATATGGACTATCGAGTTTCAGCGTGGAAATAACTGCTTTGTCCGCATACGATGGCATACTAAGATTTGTGACTAAAACATAGTTCATGGAAATAGTATAGTAAGGGGACAAAAAGTAAGAATCGTGGTTCTCGATAGGGAACTTGTCTCCATTGCAACATTTAAGACGGCTAGAGATTGAGGGCTAAAGCGCATATGGTGGCAATGATATGTGAGACAAGAAATTTGCCTGCGGCTTATCTGATTTTCTGCAAAGGAGCAATTGTATGCAAATTAGAGACTAAAAGGTCCCTGATAGAGGAAATATGGTGCGGGGACAAGGAATCATCCTATGAGTGCTATAGGGTTATATAAATGCACCTCCTGTCTTCTTTTCCTTTTTTTTCTTTTCCTATGTATACGTAGTTCGAGGGTTTAGACTAAAAGTGGTAATCATGCAAGAATAAGCGCTTTGGGGCTAAAAATTGAGGTGGAGATTGGCCAAGTGGAAATCGAGAACCAGAAGAACATATACGAAGATGATATAGTGCGGGGACTAAAAACAATAAGAACGTGCCGTAAGGGGGTACTTGTCTGTGCCGCACATACTGATTTAGGCTGTGGATTCGGGACTAAAAAGGTTTTCGATAGTGAAAATGCGCTGGGACTACAATCCCCTCGAAAGCGAATCGATGGGGACTTCGGCTTGGCTGGGTGCACCGATATGATTGTGTCACGTGTTTCTACTATCCTATTATAGTTGGCCTGTTTTCAGGCCTATATAGTCTCGCCACTGCCAGCTTCTAGCCAGGCAGGCCACTTACCCTCCTTCAATACATCAATATTTGCCTCAGCAATTGATACTGCTTGATACACGACAGATTGCCTGGAGTTGAGGGAGTAAAGAGAGGGCACTCTTGCAATTATGGCGCGGAGACTAAAGCTTTGGGTGGATAGTCGCAATGTGGAGGTTGTTTTTCTGCATACCTAGTTGGCGTAGAATAGTTCAACAAGATGTTTGCCGTGAGACACGCTTGACGAATAGATCTTTGAGCTTGAGAATATTGACCTCTTTCTAGTAATGGGGACTAAAATTATATGCGCCGAAATTACATGGTGCGGGGACTAGAGTTCCAAATGAGGATACTAGATAGGAAATTTGCCCCCTGCATGTGTTTACGAGGGCTCGGGATAGGGGATTAAAATGAGGGTATACACGTGCGATGGTACGGAGACTAAAAAATAAAAACAGAAAATTATAGGGAAGTTGTTTTCGTGTATTGGTTGTGGGCTGTGGTGGGAATTAAAAACAAGTCTGCCGATGATACATATTTAGAAAACAACACTCAACGCCGTCTGATAAGAAGCTCATTTCCTGTTCTACACTACCCACAAGTACGTGCGTGGAATGTGGCACCCACTAAAGATATAATCGTAAAGAAGCATGTTTGGGAAGTAAAAGCCTAAGTTCCTCACGCAGGGGGGTATTGGGTCTAACGGCGCATGCTTAGATTGGATGCGTGGACTAAAATACATTCATTTCACAAAAAATTTTCAATTACTAAAAATTCGGTCCCAATACTCTGTTAGAAAAGTTTTCTCCTTTCCTGCACGTACTCCAGAATATGCTGTGGATTAAGGACTAAAATGAAATCCGATGAAGTCCACCGATGTGGAGACTGAAATGTCCATATTCACTTCTAATGGAAAATTTGCCTCTTTATCTACGCATATCTACGTGATATGTGGTGCTGACTAAAAAAATGGTCCATCGACCGGCGGTATTTTGAAAGTAAAGGCTTGAGTGTAATCTAGATATGGGAACGTTGTCTCCCCTCTGCATCTACACATAATTCTGTCAAGTGTGGACTAAAAGATTTAGTCGCAAAGAAGCATGCCTGGAAAGTAAAAATCGAATATGGATGAATGTAGGGCTTTTCTGGACAACTATAAAACATTCAGAGATACAAATATAAAAGAACCGTCTCGTGTTTGCTTGAGGTTCTAAAATCTATAGAAAAATATAGATGGTTGCTGCACGGGTTGGATGTGATCATTCCTTTGGGTAATAAAATACCTAGAAAACTCTATAACTATCAGAATATTACCATTTCTACGAAGGAAGGTAGGAAAAGTGTATAAGAGAGAAAATGATGGCGGTTCTAACTGTCTAAAAAACCTCGAGCTCTACCGTAATAGTGTTTGATTTACTTTCTAAAAGATTAATAAGAACCTTTAAATATCGATGCTCTCTTGCTAAAATTAAAAATGAAAATATTCAACCGCAAGCTTAGAGCTTTAAAGTATCTACCGCCGAGATTCGAACAAAATGCTCTATAATATAAATGTTCCCATAAGGATAAATTTCCTATAATAAGTATCTTAATAGAGTTCTAGCTATCTAAAATCTATAAAATAATCGACTTTTATTAGTATTTACTTACTATAACTAGACTTCTATTAATAAGCTAAACGGAATATACTAGTAGTTTATAAAATACTAAATGCCCATTTCGTCGACCATTCATCCAAATCAACAAGCCCGCCTGCCAAGGCGCGCCAATCCCTCCTCTCGACGAAACTCTTAAGGCTCGACTAAAAGTACTAAGCAGCTGACTACATGCGTATTCTAAAACCCGGAACTCAATCAGCCGATGTTGCGATCTCGCTATCATGATTTGGTCTAAAATCTTCGTACCAGTCTTATCATGAGGCTCGGATTCTACTCTCCGCACTCTTCTAACCATCGACTAAGATTTATCCTACGGATTTCATATGTGTAGGCTAGAGGTTGAGTCATATTGGCATGGCGTTTGGAGGTCACATCTAAAATCAACACGTTCCCCTCAGCATGAACTTCGGTCCAATGTTGGCTGACTTTCCCCCTCATGCCAACTCCGCTTCCAGGAACACCTAAGCGTTTCTCCTAAATTAGAAGCTTCCAAAAATCACAGATATGTTCCTCGCAACCTCGCTCTGAAATCAAGAATTCCAATGCAAGATGGCCTTCCCACCAAGGATCCGTAGTCTAAAAAGTTCGAATGTGGCTGCACATGCTAAATCCACTTCTACTATAAAACCCAAGTACCTCAATCCTTTAGATGAAATGAATTGTTGGGAAAGCTTTGATGCTTTTGCAGGCTCTCCTGTTTCACAAGGTAATCAAAATGGATATATTAAGAATTGATGGAGTTGCGATTAAGAATAAAATTGATATGGTTGGGATTTGGAAGTTGTGACACAGTTCATTTTCGTTGTTTATATGGCTTCAATACTGCAAATCTTGATACATATCCTTGATGAATGATGTGCAAATATCTCTTTATGAAGAACTTAAAAACCTTAAGTGCAAAATTTCATATTCCTTTCACAAGAGCGAAGTGAAAACAAAACAGAATATCTATACTTTCATTCGTGAAACCATACTATTGAAAACCTGTCTACTTACTTATATCCTGTACCAATTCATCCCGATTCCATCAACAGCCAACACCAAGTCTCCAAAGCCAAACACTCCATTCCCCTATCTACAACCGTCCAATCAACGGTGCCCAATCCTCAAAATCCCCGCCTCACACGTATTATTCCACCACTCCATCCCCAAACTATCCATCATGAAAACTTGCGGCACATTCAACACCCCCGTATAAGCATTGAACTGAATGCCACTCAGCCCCGTGAAACCCTCATTGAAATCGACACGCATGAGCTTGCATCCGATATACAGTGGACACGCGGGTATTGAGACAGTCTGCTCGGCCGCTAGGACCTCCTTCTTGCCAACAGGATCGTAACGGTAGCCGGAGATGCGTAGTGTGCAAGGCGTGATGCCGTTGAGGGCGCAGCCGAAATAGCCGCTGTGCGCGTTGAACCAGTATGCGGAGACGGCGGCGCGCGGGCCTGCGCCGAATTCGCCGGGCAATAAGGATCCGGCGAATGGTATACTCTTGAGTAGTGGGGCGCCAAAGGGGAGGACCATTGCGACATTCGGCTGCGAGATGGAGGGGTAGGGCTCCCAGCTGTCCGGCATGTAGACGAAACCATTTGCGAAGAACATGTGGTGATATGGATTTGTCAATGGGCTGAGAGGGAGGGCGGTACTTCTGTTCTGGACAACAAAGGTGGCGTCGTCAAAGGTAATGTTGAACATCCCATATTCGCCGCAAGGTGTGGGTTCCGGAGGGGGTATGGCTCTTTTGGCGCCAGGTAGAACTCGAGTAGCTGGAAATTTTCGGGGGTGCTTCTTGACTACTGTCCTCATGCTTGTTGAGGCGCCGGGCGGAAATACAGCAGAAGGGATTGATGGAAGAGGTGACACTGGAGTCTCTGGAGCGGTGCGAGTTGAAATGGAGAGAGTCGCAAGGTCACTCGGCAGAGGTCCAGTCACAGTGGGGTATGTGCCAGTCCAGTAAGAGACTGTTGTGGTGATGTTTGGAGTTGGGAAGACAAAGGTCAGTGATGTATCGCCGTATGAGAGTACTCTTGTCTGCATGCTAACCGATGAGCTGCTGCTAATACTCGAGCTACTACTGGAACTCGACGTAGTATTTCCCCACATGCTTGAAGTGATGAACGGCGGATTGGTTGAAGTAGTTATAGAAGTGATGGTTTCAAGTGTCGTTGGAGCCGAATCCGTAGAACTCAACGTTGAAGGAGAAGATGAGATAGGTGTGATTGCAGAGCTTGTTAGAGAAGAAGATGAAAGTACCGTGCTAGAGGCTATTGGTGGTGATGTAACCAAGTCTGATGATGGCAATCCAGATACAATTGAAGAAATGCTCGGAGTTGGCATTGAAGTTTGAATCGTCATTATAGAAGAACTGAGGCTGATTGTGGGGGTTGGAACGCCAGAACTTGTCGAAGTCAATGAAAGAGAAGTGCTAGAGGATAGATCAGGCGAAGACAAAGTCGGTGCTGAAGGCACAGTCGGCATTCCGCTTGATATTGGTGGCGCAGGCATTGACGATACCGGTAACGTAACACTCGATCTTGTAGAAGGCCTTGGTGATGGAACATTCATGCTGGAGGTTAAAAGGCCCGAAGATGGGGTGGGCGCAGGCACACTGGGCGACGAGATTACCGGCGGTTGAGTCACAGACCCAGTTGACCGCGAAGCAGGTGGCGGGTTCGGAAGGACGCTCGACGAGACACCGGTTCGTGAGAAACTTGAAGATGGAGAGCCCGAAGGCGGAATAACAACCACGGTAGTCAACGAGGTCGTGATAGTCGTCTGTTCAAGTGAGCTGGTTGACAGCCAAGGCAGAGGACGATTGGATGGTACCATGGGTGGAAGATCAACACTTGAACTACCTGTAGGAAGTGATAGCATGGGCTGTGAGCTCGACGAAACTACGGAGGACGGACTCAGCACAGATGTTGATAGTGGAACTGTACTGGACTGGATGCTCGTTGTAAAACTGGGTGACAAGGAGCTTCCTGGTGGAAGTATAGCCGTTGAGCTCGACTTGATTGGCGGTAGTACGCCGGGTCTACTGTCTACTGTACTCATGCTTGGAATGCTCCCTGGAGCGGATAAGGTTATTGTAGGTAGAGTACGAAATTCGCTAGGCGGAGCTTGACTATTCAACCACCCTGTCGTTCCGTTGATGACCGAATAGTAGTAGGTCCCGTGCGACGGATCTGCCTGAGGCGGTGAAGTAAGAGAGATGGTGATGATAGGGCCCGGAATAGTGACATAGACAACGCTGCAGTCGTTCTGAGTGGTTTGAGCTGCAACAGGTCTAAGCGTGTGTAGGAGGAAGTCGACGCTCATTCTGCCTGCAAAGTAAACTGCTACGACCATAACAATGAGGTGGACAAGATCTGCCCATCGCAATTGAGGAAGGGCACGGAAGAAGGCCATAACCCAGTCTCTGAAGTAGAAAATCCACTTCATGCAATGTCTCCAGCAGCGGCAGCAGATCCATTTCCTCGGTTGGAGCCCACAGCATTGGCGACTGAGACCCTTTTTACGGCTTGCTTGGACTTGTACCTCTTTGATGCTGGCGTGATCCTGGAGCAAATCGATCCGCGGTTTAGTATCCATATAGGTAGTTGTGCTCAAAGCCGATGGTTCATTTGGTACCTTTATGGGTGTTGAATCCGGCGTTCCGTTCTGAGATCTGCTACGCATAGTATCCGGCGTTGATTCATCGCCCTTCTGAGCCTGACGTTTCAGCCGTCTTTTCTCTTGTTGCCGAGCACTCCGAGGCATAATGAAGAAAAAGAAGAAAATGCTGTAGCTATGTGATGCAGCTTCAAGATGTTCGTTGATGTATGATGTAGAGCAATTGGTGATGTTGCTCGTTCTGGATGTATATGTAGAGTAAGGAAGCAAAGGAGAGCGGGGCTATTTGTCCTCGATGGCAAAGCATCTCCTTCCATTTTGTTTTGTCGATGCGGCAGGATGTAGTTGAGAAGCATAGGGAAGTAGTTGCGTCTGTGAAGATGAGGCAGTCTGCACTTCAGATGTGGGAAGTAGTAGTGAAGAGGACGAAAGGAGAGATGACGCGAACAAGAATGAAAGAACGAGAGGTAGCCCCCCTACCATGAGAACACGGCTAGTGACAACTACGCATGGACGACAAATAGCAGGGGCGAAAAGAAACGAGGATGGCCACCTGATAAAAGAGAAAGAGTAAAGGAGGGACTTTGTGTCGACAAAAGCGGTAGGATGAAATAAAGAGTAACGAAGAAGGTGCATTCAATGATGATCAAATGGAAACTGCTCATATAATATGCAGCGGATGGCAGTGCTCATCGTAAATGCAAACTTGAACCCCATAAACTGGTGTCTGTGATTGGAAGATAGGATATATTTGCATTCATATACCTTGTTCTTAGATAAAAGAGGCCTCCATCATACTCTCACCTCCCACATCCGAATCCTCCCACTCTCACTTCCAACTGCCAATAGTGCCAACGCACCCTCTTTCTCTTCATTCTCGTCCGGCCGTCCCCAAGCTATAGCACTGATCCTCCCCAACGGCGTCTTCTCTGTCGGCCAGTTCCTATACACGGTCGCACTCGGCAAATGGACCAGCCTCAATGCATTGTGCTTCCAACGACTCGACATGGCCAAAATCTGCCCATCAAGAGAGAACGCTAGATGCGAGGTCGGCGTCGTAAGTTGCTGTAGAGCGCGCAGTGGCTTCGGGTTTATCGGGATACTATTATTCGGGTCGTTGTGGTTGGATGTCAGGTTATTTTCTAGCCAAGCTCGCCGATCGTACAGATTAACAATACCGCTAGAGCTGCCCACAGCAACCCACCGGTCGCCTCCAAGCCAGTTGTCGCGTCCACTCTTTCCTCCGACGGCAATGACTGTGGCGCCGACGGAACCTTCGTCATTCCATCGTCCTATTACGCCATTTCTGACACTGTATTCCGTGACCTCTCCGCTCTTACCGATGATGCTAAGGCCAGTGCCGTCGCCCCACCATGCAAAGTCTGCGACGCCACCGCGAGATTCTATACGTACTTGTGTTACCCATTGCAAAGTTGAAGCGTCGAGGATATTGATAATGCCGCCACCTTTTTTTGAAGAGCCCCGCAGTGCCATGTATTTCCCATTGGGTGAAAGCGCGAAATACTCCATCGTTCGCTGTTCATGCTGGTGTCCGTAGATTCGGCTGACTTTTTCTATTGAACCAGTTGTGAGGTTCCAGATGTGGAAGTATCGCCGACGGGCACTGAGGAAGATTCGGGAGTCGGATGGAGAAGGATGGAAGGCAGTTGTTGTGAGAGGCGTGCGCTTGATGTGGAGGGAGGTAAGAAGTGGGTTTGGATTGTGAGGATCGGAGTTTACATGATGGAGGTACAAAGTCGAGCTAGGGCCAGATGAGAGGAGTAGAGGATATGTGGGATGGAAAGAAAGCGATGTAATCGCAGACTAGTAGAACTCGAGTTAGCATGAGATGTTCGTCTTGCTGAAGAGGAACACCCACTGGTCCTTTCTGTGACACATCCTTCAACCGCTGGATATCAATTGCTCCAGACTGAAGCTTCCGCCTCTTGGCCGATCCCCCGGATAAGTTTGCCAATATATCCGCATCCTTCAACAGCCGCGCCAAGGGCTGCGTAGACAGATCATCCTCATCGTCTACATCCATATCACTTGCCGACTCCTCTCCACTCTCGCCCTCGTCCGTTTTATGCGTCCTCTTCCGCTTGGCCTTGCCAGTTGCCTGCAATACCCAGACCGGCATGGGATACAGCCTCTGATACTGCTTCCTCAATCTCCTCACATACTCCTTCCCACTAACTACATCGTCGTCCTCCGTTTCCCTCAACTTTCTCAAACGCGGCATAGACGCTAGACTAATAGATAAGCGCTCATCATCGCTATCCTCCCATGCTGGCTTATCTCCTTCATCCTCCTCCTCGGCAACCTTTGCAACAGCGGGCACCCTGGCCGATGGAGCGACAGGCCCCGAGTCAAAAAAGAACAAGTCCTGGTCCGCGACAGCCTCCAAATCCTCGTCTTCTTCTCCTCTTTCAGAATCTTCGTCAGCAAAAGCACGTGAGGTCTCCAGCGAAAAGGATTGTATGCCCTTCATGAAGCCCGCAGAGTCGCCGAAGACCAGCCTCTCTAGCTCCTCCTCCGACTCGTCCTTGTCTGGAACATCGTCCTGCTGGTCTACTATGACATCCACGGCTTCCGCATTGGCGTCACTCCCTTCCTCTGCTCCAAAGCCCTCCCATTCAGGCTCTTGTTGTGGCGGTTGCCGGGTTTTCGCGATCTGCATTTCGGTGTCGCTGGCGTGGGGTGCGCTCTCTTCGCCCTTCGCTTTCGGTGCAGGAGTTCCTTTGAAATCATCTGACTTGTGCTGCGCGCACATCATCGTCCTCGTCTTGCCGGGCGCCATTGCGATTGCGGAGGCGAAAATGATCGGTGTTGTGGTGGGACAGGGTAGGCTTGAGGGTTTTCGGTCGCGAAAAAATGTTGCAGGGGCGCGAGACAAGCTTTGCGGAAGGGCAGGGGTGAGCGACGTCTGCGATCGACAGTTTTTGCATACCTGCTGTATGCGGCAATGGTTCACTGATTATCAGATCGATCCTTAATTCGTCTGCCTCTCAAAAGTTATGTGTTATATATTGATAAAGTGTAGGCTTCGTCAACTCATTGCTATGTATTGCTTCCCGTCCCCAGCCCTATCATTCCTTTCGTGGCGGCATGTCGAGATTATTGATACCAAATCATTCCAACAGGGAATTCAAAGCGGGTCGCCTGGTCGAAAACCGCCGGGTTTCCCTTCAGTGGCTTCGGCCAGGACCTCATAATCGCTGAGCATCTTCGGGAACTCGTTAGCGCTCCTTGCAGGCTGTACCCTCGCCACAAGCACCGACAACCGGAAACCGGGCGTACTCTCCACATCAACGGCCTTGCCATCAGTCTAGAACTATCAGCTGGACCAAACACCGAAAAAGCAAAAAGATGGAGAAAGGGAGTAGAGAGAAAATACATCTGCCTACCTTGGATACCCTCCATTTCAAATTGTCTCTCAAAAAAGGGGTCACTTCTTCCTCACCCAACCCCTTCAACTCCCCGCTCCTAACCCTAGCCTCTAGCGCCGCAGTCAACGGCACAGCGCCAGTGACATCTCCACTCCCCTGCTCATCTTTCATCCCTGTAGCCAGAATTCCCGTCACGCCCACGAAAGCCTCTTCACTCGTCCAGCACGTAACATCCTCCCCGCTATCCCCAAGAAACACATACACATTAAACGACCCATCGAGGCCAAACTTGCATACCCGGATGCTAGCCATGTACTGCCTTTCCCCCGAAAAATTTGGCGTGCCAGAGATCCTGTTTGGGCTCAAGGTGGCGCGCTGCGCGAGGTTGCTAGGAGCGGAAAGGGAGTTGCGGGACCATTGCGGGGTGGCGTCTGGCCCGTAGAGCGCATTCACTTTGGTGATTAACGATTCTATGCTATGGTTCAAGAGCTCGGGGTATGTGTACGCGAAGATAGATGTTTGGCGGATGGACTCCGAGGTCCAGAAGGCGCCGTCGTCGTTTCGATGGAAGGGCTTGAGCTCTACCATTAACAATCAGTATGTAGTATGACTGGAGAAACAGTAATGCAGACCGGTGTTAATATCCGTTATCACGTCTCTTGGGATCGTAAACGTAGCCCAAGGACTCTTAAAGGGCGTTACGTAGCTCGAGGGATTTAGGGCTTGCCATATGGCGAGCAGGCGATCGACATTTCTGCAATTAATCAATCAATTTATCAACCCAATCACTTGTATGTTCCATTCCATTGGTTTCTAACCATTTCCAGGTACTTACGCATGATGCAACCAAAACAACGGATCGAAAGCCGCAACATCTAACTTCGAAAGATGTCCTCCAACCCCACAGTAATTGTGAATAGTGTCATGAGTTGACTCCAAGCTATCCCCCGACACCATATCATTACTGACGTTATGATAATCCTTCTGCAGCGCTAGCACATTATAAACTCTAGATTGAATATTCGGTCGCATACTGTCGAGCTGGTGTGACACGAGATCGTTCTGGCTCGATGCATTTTCCTGTTTCGAACTCGGGTTACGTAGGGTGGTGGGGAAGACGGACCATTCGTGGCCGCCCTAATCAGCATTACTATAGAATTCAGTATAATGGAATTGAAAAGGAGTAAATTACCATGTCAGAGGGCACAAGGGGATGAAAAGTATATTCAAACAGCGGATTTGCAATCGTCTCCGTCCCATTCGGCGTCACAACATCCACCTTCTCCCTCTGAACACTCCACGGATACACGCCCTCGCCCTCCGGTGGAATAGCCGCCCAGTCCCAGTATGGCATCCTATCACATTAGCATCTCATACCACATCCCAGAAATGTGCTAACCGGAATGTTGCCAAAGCGGCGGAATACCGATCTTTCAGCGCTCCATTGGGGAATTCGGATACCGCCTGCCTTGCATTCAAGTACAAAATTTCCTACGTCGACCCATGTATTAGCCCGGATAACGACCCATGGACTTTCAAACGAACCTCAAACAATGCAAGATAAGGCCGGTGCCACGTAGGAAAAATATTTGCTCCATGTGCACAATAACCCCCACCACCCCCGTCCGCACTCTCCACCCCATCCCACGCTACATGTGGCCGGCCATGGATTCCTATCAGTGTCAGCGTTCACTATTCTCAGAAAGTTAAATAATAAAACAATAACAATAAAATCGAAAAAGGAATCTTGAAAGAAATCACATACCAGCAATCTGATACCAACTCAATTTATTCTTTTGATCCATACTCTGAAACTTCCTCATCCCGAGCAGGTATATATTCCATTGGTCCTTATTCTTCTCCAATTCTCGGATTTCTAGACGGGGATAAATAGTTTCGTCTCCCAGACCGGCGACACCAAGAACGGAGAAAGTATTTTGTCGAGGTTCAAGCGATGGTATGGAGTTGAGAAATGCACGATCTGTGTGTACGAAGGGAGCGCAGAGGGAGATGCTAGCCAACAATATCGTGATGAGGAGGAATCTGGGGCTCTCGAGGGAAAGGCGTGTATCCATTGCACTCGCTGTAATAGTTCGACGATTGATAGCCTAGCAAAAATCAGACTTCCAACCCGTCAAGGAGAGATCTTAGGTACTGTCTAAAATAAACACAAATAGAGTATCTCGGTCCTGAAAAATCAATCAGAGGAAGCTCATTCGCAAAATCAGACTCGAGACAGCTCAAAACCCAATGCAGCGCTATGACAACTATATATCAACCTACGCAACAAACACATACACACACATAGCACCGCATATCCCTTAACCACTATCTCACGCAGGGACAACCCGTCTCATAACACCAAACAAGCTTATCTTAAACAAGCAAAACGTCGTTAGACCACCCATCCTCACTAAAAAACATGTCTCTCATATCTAGCTCCTGAAATCCCATCTCCCGCAATCCCATCCCCCAAACTGCT
The DNA here is from genome assembly GCA_010094045.1 of Lojkania enalia. Lineage (NCBI taxonomy): Eukaryota > Fungi > Ascomycota > Dothideomycetes > Pleosporales > Lojkania > Lojkania enalia. The sequence continues at coordinate 49,968 of ML986708.1, forward strand.
CCTTTGCTGTCCTTGATTGGACGCATAAGGAGATGAGGGACTTGGGCCCGGGACCGGCCAACGCTTTTGCAGCGTGGATGTGCGCTATGGACGCATGCTGTGCGCAATCATCAACGGATTGAACAGCGCAGACGGGACCGGCATTCTCGGGCAGCAAAGGGAAAAAAAAAAAAAAAGAAAAAAAAAAAATTTCCCATAGACGCCGTGTGCCCATTAGCGATAAGAAGGCGGTGAAGAAGGTAGTTGTACCACGTTTCAACAAGCATTACCAACACAACACCAACGGGCTCTTCCCCTCCCCCCAAATTCCCCCCCCTAAAGCCCTCCAGATATATACAATAGATGAATGACACCGCACCCACGCATCCCTTTATGAAAAAAAAAAAAACCTGTCAAATTGATATCACGATTACCGCTCACCTCTCAGGGATTCTACACAGTAACACTTCCGCACCGTCGCACCAAAACGCCATGCAGTCAATGTTACGAGGCATATCGGACAGAACCCAGAAACATGCATTGCGTAATGTAACCTCGGCCAAGGGTTACTGCGCTCCCTTCGCCCTGAACGACATGATCTAGCTTGAATTGAACCGCCTGCGGGTTCCCTTTGAACGAAATACTTTATATAGCTGAGACGGTCGTTCGGTAAGGATGATATATTCAGAACATGCCTCCCACAAATGTCTCGTCGCAAGGCAGGGCACAAAATACAAATGCCATCATAGAGTATTGTGATGATCTAGACGTCAGGGATATTGCGCCTAGTTAGATAAATGGCCAACTGGCCTACATAGAAAAGTGGTGTGAATATTGTTTATGATTCTCCCCGCCACGAACACAGACAACACATACTGCCTCATACAAGTACATAGTTCGCATGGTATCAAGGTGCCACAATCTCTTGTGACCACTAAGGAGAAAAAAAAAAAAATAAGGTAGCCCGCAGTACCATTTCACCACCCGAACGCCACTCCGTTGCCCGCCACCCCAGAAAAGAAAACTTCATGTCGAGTACTCGAAATTAACACAGGAAGGCCCAAGCCTTGAGTTATCTGTGCCACCATGCACCGCTGTAGAAAGTGCGTTGCTTATGCGTTCTCGCCTACCGCCTCGCCGTGATGCATTTCCGTACCATGGAAAGCATCACCGAAGGCTGAATCATCCACCAGGTCGAGCCCCATGTTATCATCGGCGTTGGTGTAATCAGCTAGAGCGTCACCAGCCGTATCCAAATTATCAAAGCTCCCAAAATCCGTCGCATCAAACATGCCTGCGGTAGCCTCGGTATCAGCACCAGATGTTGGCATGTTACCCTGATCGCCTAGATTCACAGTATTCTCCGCGGCACTAGTCGTTTGCTGGGTAGCTCCGCCCTGCTGTTCATTTGTGGTCTGATCTACCAAGACCCAATCTCCTTCCCCTTTTTCTTCAGCATTGGTCATGCCAGACATTTCGACGTCGAGATCGAGGAGCTCGGTAGCACCACTTTGCACGTCAAAATTTGTTTGCTCCATGTCCAAAGCTCCCTGGGCAGTGTGATTTAATTGAGCATTAGGAGTGGCAACAGCGGACTGTGACTGGCTCTGAGGCTGAGACATTTGGGGTATGGACATGTTGGCGCCAGGCGTACCCGTCAAGGAATTCGACCCATACTGATCTAATAGGCTCGCGGCGCTATTCTCGATATCCAATGCGCTCTCGTCAATCAACCCGTTCGATCCTCCGTCACCAGAGCCTGCATTAGAGAGTGCCTTACCGTTGCCATTGACCTGTTGGGATTGCTGGGGAGGCGGAGGCTGCTGCTCCTCGATGAATCCTCCTTTGTCTACGCATACAACAAGTTTCTTGGTATCAAACGTAACCCCAAGGGTTTTCTCAAGGTCATGAACAACAGCAGCCGCTTGATCTTCTTGTTCGTTGGCATCGTTGAATTTTCCATTGCTCTCGATATTCTGCAGCCGGCGTTCCGCTTTGACATACGTACGAGATTTTTTCAAACCAGCCATCTTATTTGCATGCTCTGCCCGCATCTTCTCTATCTCAGCTTCCTCCTTGGAAGTATACTCATGAACCCGCTTTTCAAACTCCTTTAGTTGCTCAGGATCTAGCTTGTAGTAGTTTTTGATAGAATAATCGCCCTTTTGAGTTTCGCCGAGAAGAGGAGGATGTTCGCCCGCAGGGGCTTCCAGAATGCCAGCCGTGAGAGGGGCTAGCTCACCCATGAGGCCAAAGCCCAGATCGATGGGAAGAATCTTGCCGATTGTATATGGAGACGAGAATATTTCCTCCATCCATTCGTGATGCTGCTTGTAGCGCGAAAGGCTTAGGTCACGAGGGGTTAGAAAATCGAAGCTATCTTGGGTTAAATTTTCCTCCTCTTCAATTGTTGGGTCCCCGGGAATTGCATTAGGGACAGGACCACCACGACCAGGAGGGGGTTGTTGTCGCGGCCGCTTGGCGGGGGGAGGTCCTGCACGGCCAGCCGGACCTGGCTGCATTGGCATATAGGGCTGCATTGGGTTATAATACGGAGGAATGCGGTGTTGAACTGCAAGTTGCTGACCGAATTCGACGGTGGGCCAATTGCTCTGGTCGCGGAGCATGAACTCCTTGCGTAAAAGCTGCCCTGCCTGCTCGATTGAAGCGCGCGAGCGTAAGATCATCTGGACATCGGGATGAATTGGGATCTGATTTGCAGGTATCTGGTTGGTTTGGTCTGCCCTCGTGTAGTGAACAACCCAGAGACTTGGGTCGAAATGGCCAGGCCCTCGAACAATTCTGTAGCGGTAGCGGGCATGTGTAGTAACTGGTTCCTTGCCATATATGAAGCCAGCCCTGTGCATAAGGATTTGGAGACTCTGTGTTGTGTTAGCCTAGGCTACGCATCGCACGAGATATACCTACGTAGCCCCGAATCTCCATATGGTAGTCCATCTCAGCATCCGCCCATACTAATCCATCAGAAGCGAATTGATTGCCTAAGCGCGGAGGCTGCCACGTGAGAAGGACAGTGCCGTCGGGAGGGGGGATTGCGAAGTATGTCCATGCCACGGACGAAGTGTCTTTGACGATTGTGGGCCCTTTTATGAGGTGTTCAAGAGCGTGGGCGGGCTGTAGCGATGGGAGGGTGGGGAATCGGTATGTTGACACTAGATGTACATGCGGAAGCTGTTCGCATCATTCAGCACCCGGAGTCAAAAGTCACGAAGAGACAGCGGAACTCACGACTGAATCCGGGACAAGCCCGCTAGGGTCCTGGACGTTGAAGCTCCGGTTCATTGTGTAGGGAACCAATGCGACAGTAAGCCTGCGCTGTATAATAGATCCGGTGACGTTCGCAGACGGGCGCGCTGGATTCAGGGTGATTGTCGGCCGCGGTGAGGCTTCGTAGGTAGGCCAAGAAGGGAAGACGCAGGTTAGCAACCTGGTCAGGAACGAACTACACAACAGGATCTGTTTATCTCAATACTCGGGCTTGTCTGTTGATACGTGACGATTGCGCGCAGGACGGTGTTGGAAGTGATCGCAAACTCTCAGGCGCGTTGAAGCGCGGCTGTCGCCGAGAAATTCGACGGCCTCAGCAGAGATGCACGGGCCATGATATCACGTGGTGAGTGCTTGCCCCCGAGGTCGGCCCGGAGACCATCACTGTCGTCTAGGCTGATTCCGAAAATGCTATTCCGACGGAATTGCTGTACGTCTATTAAAAAGAGCGACCATTTGAGTTGGAAAAAAAGAAAAAAAAAAAATTTTTTTTCCATTCTTCAGCTATATGATTCGAACCAACGGAAACCTTCTAGGAACAATCAATATTCCGTCCGAAATGTTCTTCAATTCTTCTGCATGTTCCTGGGTCTATCAGGGTTCAGCTCCAGATCCGAGTGTGGAGACCTTCCATTGCCGACTTCCAGACTATAACACGACGCCCTTGATCAATCTCCCCATGGTTGCCAAGGAATTGGGTCTAGGCCATGTTGTGATAAAAGATGAATCGCATCGGCTCGGCCTTCCTGCGTTCAAGATTCTCGGAGCATCGTGGGCCATATATAAAGCCGTAGCCCAGGAATGCAACATCGCTCTTCCGTGTCCTCTGGAAGAATTGGGCGGTGCGGCAAGGACTCACGGGATTAAACTCATCACTTGTACAGAGGGGAACTGGGGGAGGGCTGTGGCGAGAATGGCCAAGTACCTGGGCATTCCTGCTACTATCTTTGTCCCGGACTTTATGGATGAAGCCACGCAAGACAAGATATCGAGGGAAGGGGCAAAAGTGGTCGTCGTTGATGGGGACTACGATGTATCTATCCAGGCTGCGAGGGATGAGGTAGAAAATGAGAGCAGTCTGCTAGTCATGGACACGTCCTGGAAAGGATATGAAGAGATACCAGAATGGGTAGTTGAAGGGTACAGCACCATGTTATCTGAAACGGACCGTCAACTGGACGAAATTGTAGGAAGGCTAGCAACCCACGTCTTCGCCTCTGTTGGTGTTGGCTCGTGGGCTCAAGCGGTCTGCAGGCACTATAAAGCGGCTCGTGCTTCCGCAGCCGTGATAACGGTCGAGCCCGAAGCCGCTGCCTGCTTGAAGACCAGCCTTGAAGCCGGCCATATCACGCCAATCACTACTGGACATACCATTATGAATGGTATGTGTTGCGGAACCGTTTCGTATACCGTGTGGGACACGCTACGTCAGGGCGTCGACGCGAGTGTTGCCGTGTCAGATGTCGAAGTCCATAATGACTTGCAGTGTCTACACAGCCAAGACGTCAAAAATGGCCCTTGTGGCGCGGCTCCATTGAGTGCGCTGAGAAGGCTCTGCAGCGAGAGGAAACTCGCTCTTGACCAGGACTCGGTCATAGTTCTCTTCAGCACAGAGGGGGCGCGGGATTATGTGGTACCAACCTAAAAGGAGGCTGAGCATATATAGCTTCATGAAGGAAACAGGTACAATTATAAAGCGGCGATAATAACGTTAAGGACTTAAGGCACAGAGAATAATTAGTAGTCGAGCCGGGGTCGGTTGCCCCGCCAACACTCGTTTAGCCTGATCCAAGCGTCGCGCATCTCTAAACCGCAACTCGAAGCCCCACCAAACGCGCGACACCTCAACATCGACACACCAAAGGTAGGGTTTCCACTTGTATTTGTATATTGGAGCTCCAGTTCTACTGTTTCTTTTCCTGATACCCCCCAGACTGTCGCGATGGGCGCCGACGACCTAATCGACTTCGACATCATCGAAAACCAAAAGGAAAACATCCAGTCTCTTCCCAGCGGGCGCTCCGCAAAGGCCCTCGCACAGCTCTACACTCCCCCGCTCTCATCTAGCGATGGAAAGGCCCCTTCGCCGTCGCAAACACAGGACCTAAACAACGCCGTTCGACAGGAGTATGAAAAGGAGCTACAGGCAATTGATGAATCCGACGACCCCCTTGATATTTACGACCGCTATGTCAAGTGGACGCTCGAGGCATATCCGTCTGCACAGAACACACCGCAATCGCAGCTTTGCCCGCTGCTAGAGCGAGCGACCAAGGCCTTTCAATCGTCCTCTCACTACAAAAACGACCCCCGGTACCTGAAGTTCTGGCTGCACTATATTCGCCTCTTCTCGGACGCGCCGCGAGAGACCTTTGCATATCTTGCGCGACACAATATTGGCGATAAACTTGCGCTCTTTTACGAAGAATTCGCCGCCTGGCTAGAGACGGCTGGCCGGTGGACACAGGCAGAGGAGGTCTATCAGCTAGGCATCGACAAGGAAGCTCGTCCGGTGGAGCGTCTTGTCCGCAAATATGGCGAATTTCAGCATCGCTCCGAGAGCAGGCCAAAAGACGTTGCCGAGCCTACCAGCCCTGCGCTGCCGACCGTGAGACCTGCTCTCGCAGCTAAGATCGATCCATTCTCAGATGCCTCGACAACTTCAGCCGATCCACAAGCGCAAAGTAGGAGTCGTGCAGGCGGAGGAGTGCCAAAGTCTGCAAAGCAGAAGCTAGCAATCTTCTCCGATGGCGACGAGCCCGCCAAACCTGGATCCAGCGGCAGCTCAAAGGGCTGGGATAGCATCGGATCCCTCGCGGACCGCAAGAAGGAGAACACTGCCGAAGCACGTCCGTGGGTAGGGGAGAAATTGAAAGTTGGGAAAACGAATACTGGTGTTCAGAAGATGATGATTTTTAAGGATGAGGTGAGTCCGCTTGCCTTCACAAGTCTCCCCCTTTAATATTTACGATCACAGGACTAATTGGTTGGCGCTTGTTTGCTCCCGTATTCTAGACCGTATCTGAATCTTATAATGAAGAATCAAGACTACACCCACTCCGCGAGCATCAGCAATGTATTAACCCGAAAACGGGAAGGCTTGAAATCGTCTTTGTGGACCTTACACTAGTATATCCTAATCATGATGATCCAATGACAGAAGAATATTCATTCGAAGAGCTTCGAGCAAAGCATAGAGGTTTGTTGAATCGGAGCTTTGCACCTGTGAAACAGGCGAAACGAGAAGCGTCGAATAAACAGCCTAAATCCGCTCTAGATGATGATGAGGCGAGTAAACTAAAACCATTGGCACCAAGACAGCAACAGCCTGAAGAGATACATCAGTCTCAGACTGTGCCACTCAAAGGTGGAATCGAAGAAGATTTGATGCTCAATGACGAGAACACGCCGCCATCCCAAGTTGAAAAAGAAAAGGCAAAAATGGCCAGGAAGGCACGACGAGAAGAAAAAGCAAATCGAACAAGAAAGATCAAGGTTATGGCGGTGCGCGAGATTCGAGCAGATACTCAGACTAGTATGGCCTACTTTTTGATAATAAACCAGGAAAAAGCACTGACCTCGCTCCTAGTTCAAACGAATCTTGACTCTCCAACAGGGCCAAAGATAAGACGAAAGAAGAATGGCAAAGAAGCAACGATGACTCTGCATACTAAAGAAGCTTTGGACGAAATTTATGACATATTCAACCAGCCTCTGAAAACGCCAGACAAAAACACTGCCGACTCTGATAGTGGAGGGGAGAGTAGCGACGAGGATGACTATACGAGTGCTGGTGAGAGCACCGGTACTGGTAGGATTTCATGCGCTACTAGTGAATTTGGAGACGATACCACGGCAGCAGACTTTACGCTCAAAACAACCATCGATGACTCCGAAGAAAGTGAGAGCGATGTTGACGACACAGATACGAAGAGCGTCTCCGCATGGTCTGAGTTTACAGAGAGCAAACACGTGCCAAGAGATCACCGGCTCAATGATGTAGACGACGGATCGGATCATTCAGAGAATGGCGACTCTTTTGAGGGTCTTGGGGCGCCTAGCGACGGAACTAGGCAAAACAATCAAGAGATTGCAACACCCACATCTCCTAGTCCTCAAGAGGGGCCGTTGCATACAAGATTTGTCCCTGTCCCACCCGAAGATTATGACTATCCAACTCGTCCATATCGTGACCCTGCGCAGGCTGCCAACAATCGACTGCCCTTTATGACACCAATTGTAGAAAAGACAGAATCATCATTAGGAATTGCTACCATACGCACACAAAAGGACTATTTTGCAGCCAAGACTCCGTCACGATCCAAAAGCACCCCGGCCATACTTGAAAAGGACGGTGAGCTATGGAGCAGCCCTTTCCAAGAAGTCATTGAGCAAGCAGTTGACATTCCTGCAAAAGTGGCACAGTTGTCACTTGTCGATCTGAAGAAAGCCAATGAAGCCATGGCCGCGCCCAAAGCCCAGCCTATGTCCAAGAATATTATCGATGCGAAGAAGTCCAAGCCCAAAGGCCCGATCGTTAAAGACCCTCAATGTAATCCTTGTGATGAAGCAATAAGGAGCACTATCCTGGACCAGGTACAGCCTCCACTTTCATCGTATGATGGATACTTTGCGGATGTCGAAACTACGTCTGGCAAAGGCACCGAAATCCGAAGATTCACAAAGGCTGTCTCAAAGATGAGCAAAAACACCAACGACAAGACGTCTACCAATCTCGCCATGCCACCGACGCTTAAGCTTACTGGTACAGACAGGACCTACACAATCAAGCGCGAGCTCGGAAAGGGCGCATTTGCTCCCGTCTATCTTGCTGAGAGTACCATTGCCGAAGAAGAAGGGAGTGAGGAAAAACCTGTGCAAATGGGGAAGGGCGACTTTGGTCTAAAACGCCGATCGCTCGAAGCCATCAAGATGGAGGACCCACCGTCACCTTGGGAATTCTATATCATGCGCCAAGCTAAGAGGCGCCTCGGAGTTTCCCGTGCCGCAGATTCGGTACTCCACGCATACGAGATGCACATGTTCAAAGATGAATGCTTCTTGATTGAAGAGTACCGAGACCAAGGCACATTGCTGGACTTGGTCAATACTGCTCGCGCCGATAATGGTGTCATGGACGAGCAATTGGCCATGTTCTTCACAATCGAGCTGCTCCGAACTGTAGAGTCGCTTCACTCCAAGGGACTAATCCACGGCGATCTCAAAGCAGATAATGTGCTCGTACGCTTCGATACTTTGCATCAGGATGAGTGCTGGAGCACTCAGTACCAACGCGACGGACGAGACGGCTGGGAGGCTAAAGGTATTGGCTTGATCGATTTCGGCCGCGGCATCGACATGAAGGTCTTCAAGCCAGACGTCCAATTTATAGCCGACTGGAAGACGACTGAACAGGACTGTGCCGAGATGCGCGAACTCCGGCCGTGGACTTACCAGATCGATTACCATGGTCTGGCCGGCATAGTCCATAATCTACTTTTCGGAAAGTACATATCGACTGTCGCCGAGCGCGGTGCAGTACTGGGCGCCGGGGCGACAAAAACATACCGCATCCGAGAATCATTGAAGAGGTATTGGCAGACGGAGATATGGAGCGAGGCCTTCGATCTTCTGCTGAACCCTCTGATGCACCTTGAGAGCGAAGAAGGGAAGAAGCTTCCGGTCCTAAAGGGCATGAAGGACGTGAGGGAGAAGATGGAGATCTACCTGGAGGGGAATTGTGAGAAGGGTGTCGGATTAAAGGCACTCATCCGGCGTATGGAGGAGGCTGTTAGGGACAAGCGTCGGTGATTATTACCGGAAAGCCTCTAATCATGTGGACTTCTGTTATGCATTGCAAGGCGTTGGATACTGGTCTTGCACATTCTACTTAATGATCGAAATCAAAGGTTTTCTATTTCTTCAAAGAACGTGGTGCACCGCCACTAAACTTGGGGCGGTGACTATGGCGGGGCTCTTGGTCCGTGCTGCCTATTTGAGATCGGTTTCGTGAACGGCAGCCTGGCAGGAAGCTACACATCGCGAGAGCTCCAACTTTAACCCTACATTCCTCCAAGGCTGTTATGCTCTGCCCAAATAATATCCCAACAATTCCATCCGAGTCCGTTCGCGATAATTGAAAGCTTGGTAGCCTAGGACTAGCTAAATTGAGGCAGCGTACGACCTTGCCTCGATCTGCGCCCACACGGTCAAACCCCACAATCTCGCCTGATAGTAACCACCTGAGTACCTCTCCCGATTGAATGGCAAAATGTCCTCTGAGCAGCTACTAAACTTGCTGCTCTCTTTCCAACCCGACGCGCCAGAACTACGGCAGAAACGCGATTACGACAGCCAGGTGCGCAGCTTCGTGAACCAGGTAGCAAACATACCAGGACAGCATTATCAGAAAGGCGCAGACACTCCACAGGATGTACTCGAAGTAGGCTCTCGCTCAGCCCCCATCCCGTACATTTTTAACGCAAACAACAGCTGCTTAACCCTGAGGTGAACTCAATAGCCTACATCTACGCTCTACACGCTCGTATTTTCGGGGTCGGAGAATCCAAGCAGAAGGGTATCATCCCTGAGCAGCTCCGACCGGGAGGCTCAATATGGAACAAAATGGAAGATTTCCTGCAGAGGTTCGACCCTGTACAGATACGTTATGTCGGGTCTGAGTGGAGGAGGTTGATGGACTGCATTGAACGAATTGCACGGCTTATGGGAGTAGTACGTTCGAGTCATCCGCTTGCATACTGATAGCGTATATCCTGACACTGCTCAAGCCCGGTGCGGCCATCTCACCCATTCGTGCAGGACTATTACGGCTCGACCCTCTCTCAGGCACTTTTACCATAACACATCTGCAGTTCATACGGTTGTGCTTAGAAACCCGGTCATACACGGCAGCGCTACCCATTCTCGATAACTACATCCACAGTCTTCCGAACACATTACCGAGCGTTATCCGAGAGAATCTGGAATACTCAGTCCCCGGTGCAAATCATACGAACAGTGGCGAATATATCCATGTGCGGTCCGGCCATACAGAAAAGATTACACTTCCAGATATTCAGGAATATTATGTCCTTGGTGCTATGGCATATATTGGTGTGCATCAGTTCAAGAAGGCGATGCAGTTCTTGGAGCATGTTCTCGTGGTTCCTGTGTCCAACAATTCTGCCAATGGACTGATGCTCGAAGCGTACAAGAAATGGGTGCTACTAAGCTGTCTGGCAAATGGTTCTGTAAGCGCGGACATGACGTTTTCGCTAACTAGTTCTGACTCGGATCAGGTCAAGGCACCACCCCGAACAGCAAATGGCGCGGCCATGAAGCAGGTTCGAACAGCGTCGCGGGCATACGAGGCGCTTGCTGAGGCGTTTGCACAAATGGACAATCTTCCAAAGCTTAAAGCGCAAGTCAATGCTGGTAAAGACCTTTGGGCAGAGGTAGGTTGAGCACCGCCAAACGAAACACAAATTCGCAGGTTCGTGTCTGAGGAGCTTACGCTTGCTGTAGGATGGAAATACTGGCCTCGTGAGAGAACTTGTAGATCAGCAACTAAAGTTCTACGTAACTCGCTTGTCACGGACATATTCTGCCATACCTGTCTTGAACATTGCGACCAACTTAAGCCAGACAGTCGAACAGTTTACCCAATATCTGGAAAAGCTGATTAACGCTGGTGAATTGAATGCCAGCATTGAGCGGACCAACAAGGGTCAAGAGATGGTAGTTCTCCGCTTCTTCCTGGATCCCACTGAGGGTCCACAAGCCAAGACGGAGACGCAGCAGCAGCAAGCGCTCTTCGAGCAGACGCAGCGCACGAACCTCCTTGCGGAGCAAGTGCAGAGCGCAGACTATCGGTTAGGTCTGACCAAGGAGTATGTCGAGTACATTAAGCGCCAGAACAAGAAGGCGGCTACTGCGGGGGGAGACACCATGGACACGACTTGGGACGACGGCATGGAGGTGGACGAGGACCTCATGGGAAACTAAAATGCAGCAAAGAAAGCTTTCGTCATGGATGCATTGTCCAGGTGTTAAATTCGAGTTGTCGTCCGGGCCGACTGGCAAGATGTTACGGCACGTGCTGGTTTCCCGAACAGGAGACTAGACGTTTATCTGTGAATAGGTAAGCAATCTCGGACGGGGCTCATGACGCCATATGAAACGTGGTGAGAAGAGCCTGATAACAGCGTGGGCACGGATGTGGGTTCGTGGATGGCGGCCCTTGGGCAGGCTGGAACTCTATAGACGCATAGATGGATGACGATGATGAGGGACGCATCGCTATGTCGGCGCCGCGAATATAAGCAAATGAGAACATGAACATATTAATCTCGCACGTTCCCTGGCTTTGGAGCTTATTGATTGTGGCCTTGCTCATCCACAGTCATCTCGACTGCGCGAAGCGAAACGGTGTCAGAACCGGAGCGGCGCCGCAGGGTGAAGATGCATACATACATATACGGCCTCTCTCGGCCGTCTGTAGCCAGTCCAGAACTAAGCAAGACTCGTTACTATTCGAACATTCCATCCAGCGGCCCCGTCCGTCCGCACCCCCCCCCTTTTAAAAATCCCACGAAAAACTCGACGCTAGAGCCGCCAGGTGCTGGACTGCTGCTGATCTCCATCCCATTCAGCATTTCACGCTAGCCCGTCACCGGCGCGATTCCAGAGCCTCTGCTGCGGGCAGAAAGGTGACAGCCCGGCGAGGTTGTGTTAGTCAGGTGGCTGGGCGGCGAGTGCCCAGTCGTGTGCACTACTGGCTGCGTCGGATCTGGCTGAAGAAGGGGTCGAAACACAGTGGAAAATACATGCTACAGGAGCGGGTGGGTCCAATTTGGAAGCGGAGCGTATGCAGGCGGCCGGATGCTGCAGCCCTGAACCTTTGCCTACAGATCTCGCTGGAACAGGACGGGCGAGGGACGGGGGTGTGTTGCTGGGAGTTGTCAAACACTTGCTGTGCGTGCAGGTGAGGCTGGCTCGTGGCTTTTGCGCAGAGTGCAGGGGCGTGTTCCCTACGGTCGCTGCAGGACAGCAGCGACGTAGGCTAGGCACTGGGCGCTGGACCACATTACTGAGCACCGAGTAGTGCAGGCGGGTGGTAGTAGTAGAGGTGGTAGTGGTGGTGGTGGTGGTGGTGGTGGTGGTGCCCCTGGGCCCCTGGCTCCTGGCGCGCGCAAGGCTCGGCCACCGACCCATCGTTCTCCACACTCGTCCTGCTACGGGCTGCTGCTCCTGGCCCGGGCGTCTGCTGCTGCTGCCACTGCTGCTCGTCTACTCTCGTCTACTCTTGCTTCTAGGGGTCCATCTGCTCTGTGTACCACCATCCACGACAGACACACAACGCCCGCCATCCCGTCTCTCCTCGCACCACGACGGCACCGCAGCAGCTCCCGCAGCCCTCTCGCCCCGTCCGCCAGCGCGTTCCCGCATCGCCACCATGCCGCTGCCGATTGCATGAAGAGCCCGGGATCAAGTGCATACCCGCACTTGGCCGTCTGAGACACGCATCAAGGGCTGGCTCTGCGCCAAAACTCCTCCATCATGAACATCTACAACGCTCAGCCCGCAGACCTGGCGGGCCCCACGCACCATCACCGCCGCCGCTCGTCGCGGTCTGCCTCGATCTCCTCGTCGGCGACCTTGACGCGCTCCGCCAGCCTCAAGGAGACGATTCCGGATCCGGCTCACCCCCACAAGAAGGCCACACCGCCTCCCGCCAGACGGCGCTCGAGCGCTGCAGCGGGCGCCGTCGATGGCATTGGGTCCTTTCGAGAAGGAATTGGGAACCTGAACCGCTGGTCGCAGTCCACCACCTCCAGCAAGGCCTCTGCGTCGGCCAAAGAGAAGGGCCACGGCCACGCCCGCCAGTCCAGCTTCTCGCGCCGTCTGAGCATCTCCAACACCCTCCCGCTGGCCGCTCTCAATGGAGCAGCCGCCGCGCACCCGCCCTCGTCGCCCTCGCACCACTCGCGCCATCCCAACCCCAATTCCTCGCCCTCGCGGAGACCCGCCGCAAACTCCTCTGCACGCTCGCCGGCATCGAGTCCCCAGAGGCGCGCCAGACCGCGCTCGCCCGCCTACAACCCCCCCTCGTCTGTGACGGCTCCTCCCCCCCAGCTGCCCTCTCTCCCCTACCTCCCCGCAACCGTCTACGATCCCTCCACGCCCAATACCGTGTCCTCCAACCCCACCCCTTCCCCGGGCCTTTTGGGGACCCCCAACACCTACGCCCCCGATCCCTCCTCCACAGACTATTTCAATTCCAAGCCTAGAGCCCCCGCTCTGAATACACAGCCCCCACCGTCTCGCAGCAAGGCCGATAGAGTGCTGGGAAGGTCGCCCCTCGGTTCGCCGCCAATTGGTGTTCTCGACTCAGAAGCAAGGAGCAAGGCTAGTGCTACGAACACCCGGCCCGCAACGGCAAATCGACCCTCTAGCGCGGGCCCAGGGGATTCCGCGCAGCAGCAACCACAGCCAGCGCAGGTCACGAGGCGTGAGCGGTCTGATTCGAGGGAGCAGATTCACAATCGAAGTGAAAGCAACACGAGCAGCAGGCTGGACGACAGCTACCAGGGCACCCCTCCCCGCCAGCGGGAGCGGAGGGAGCGGGACAAGAAAACAATGCTTTCCCGGGCGCTGCAGAAGGCCAACACTGCGGTCTTGCTGGACAATGCGCAGAACTTCGAAGGTGCCATGGAGGCGTACGGGGATGCATGCAGGCTTTTACAGCAGGTGATGATTCGGAGCCCGGGCGAGGAGGACAAGCGCAAGCTAGATGCTATTGTAAGTGATGGGAAGGACTACGGCCCAGCCGCTCGGGTTCGTCCACGTACTGATGGCTAATTCGTGGCAGCGAATGACGTACACCAATCGCATCGACGAGCTCCGGAAACTGGCGCCAACCCTGAATGCACCGACTGGCAAGTCACTGCCAGCTCGACCCACGAGTAACGAGTCCCTGGACGATCCAAGGTCAATGCTGTTGGGTGCCGATGATGGAGACGACCCTGTTATTGAAACTGCAACCATGACCAGAATTGTGAAGGATCGCTCTATCGAGGACCCTCCTGATGCCCCCGTCCACCCCCAACCCTCTCAAGCATTGCCCCTTCGTATGGCTGAACCAAGCACCACCCGCGAGTCAGTTATCTCAACTGCAATTCGAGATGTGCAGAGGGGTATGCCGCATTCCCCGCAATTCCATCTCCAGCCCCCCCCGGGGAAACTCGGAGATCCAATACAATTTGGATCACACGGACTAGAGTCACCCATGGATCGGATTTATATGCCTCCGCCCTTGTCCCCAAGGCGGCCATTATCACCCCAGACATCCTCGAAAAGAGAGTCAGAAACAAGCACGCAGAGTAGCTTTCTTCAGCCAGAGCAGCCCACCCATTCCACACACAGAAGAGGGAACAGTAGTGAATCAATATCTTGGCTTGACACAATCGACGAGTCAGGTGGCTCATCCTGCTCTTCCTCAGTACATTCACTTTCTCCGGGTGGATTACGCAGGAAACGCCTCCGACACGTAAGTGGTGCCACTGAGGCCGAATTCGACGCCGCGCTAGATGCAGCCGTTGAAGCCGCCTATGATGAGGGCTACGAACCATACGAGGACGAGAGGTTACCCAACTCCGCTGAGCGCATTGCGACTAGGCTACGGAACGTAGAACTAGCAAAGGAAAGAGTACGGGAAGCGGAACGGGAAGAAGCCATTGCGGCAGCCAAGTATCGCTACAAGGAGACACAGCTTCGGAACGAAGCACTGCCCCATGTCCGAGAAAGCGCCGAGTTCAACTACCGGGATGAGGAAGAGGAAGACGAACGACTCTTTGATGAGATGAGAGAGTACATACTGGATGGATTCGACTTCGACTTGCAAACGAAATCTTCTTTACCGAGGCAATCGGACTCGAGTGACTTCTCTGGAAGCACGTACAACAGCTCGCATTCCTCGCACAGGACCACGGGTGGAACATCGCTCTCGACAGTTGCGGAAGTAATACACTATACGAAACAACAAGCACCTACCCATGCACCACCGCCAATTCCTCCCAACACCGGCCCGTTGCCTTCGGCATCGGAGCCTTCAGCATCTCAATTGAATGGAACATCACAAACAAAGAGCGTCGAAAAGGAAATCACGACAGTGAGAAGTAGGAGACTGTCTGGACAGAACGCCAAAACTCTGAAGATTGAGACAGCCCTACCACCTGTCCCCCCTGGCCCGCATACTGAGAAACCGAGCATAGTTGAGAGGGAAACGCCACCGGAGGTACCACCCATCCCCAAATCTGCCGCTGCGGCATCTTTTAGTAGTACGCAGACCACCATCGATCCCACCTTCAAAATTCCAGCATTACCGGCATCGGTCGCCCAACCGACCGGACTATCAGCGCCTTCGCCTCAGCCGCCTATACCAAGTCCTGCAGATACTACCTTTACCGTCTCACCGGGCGCCAGCCATGCCATGTCAAACGATAGCACCCTTGTGCCGGGCTCGCCGAAGACAGGAAAGAACTCGGCAATGGGAATAAGGAAGAACAAGTCGTCCCTGAGCCTGAAGCAGCGAACGCTCTCGATATCTAGTCCCGATGGATCGGATGTTTCAATCGGAACGCCTCTCAGTACGACCTTCTCATTTACACAACGGAAACAGAGTAATGCAGTTGCACCAGCGCCGACACCGACGCCTAGCGTCCCCACATTCAACGTCGATGGACTTCCCAGCGGTGGCATGCACTTATTCGAGAGTGATATCCATTCTCCCTATTCTCCTGGTTCACCTAGTGCGACTGTGGCTAATGCGCCAATCCCCTTGGAGCCATGTCCAGACTCGTATCTGCTCCGACCTTTCTGGCTTATGCGGTGTTTTTATCAGACCATAGCTCATCCTCGCGGTGGATATCTATCCACCAAGCTATTCGTTCCCCGCGATGTTTGGCGAGTTAAGGGAGTCAAGCTAAAGAACGTGGACGACAAGATAGCGAACTGCGATCTTCTTATCGCGGCATTACAGCGCCTATCAACCGTCGACACGCTTGATGCAGATGCCGTGTTAGAAGAAATGCAGGCCCTGGAAGTCGTCCTCGATCAAGTGCAAACACAGCTCGCAAAGAAACTCGGCAACGAAGTCGGTGTCCACGGCGTCTCAACCCTCTTCAAAGACGCAAACACAGTGAGCAATGGCTCGGCAACGGGTGACAGCTCCGAGAAGGGGTCCTACGGCTCACAAGACCATGGCGCTAAATCCGCAATGGCGCAAAGCAAATCGTACCTCACGTCGTGGCGCAAGCTACGGTCGAAGGGCTCGGCCGTCGGCCTGAGCAACATGGCTGGAGGGAAAAGCATAGGTGGCGAGGTGCCGAAAGATTCGTTGACCATGGCGACGCTACCCATGACCAGCTTGCCAAACATTAGGTTTGCGAAGCGCGATCTGGCGAGTGTAGTTTTTGAAGGGCCGAATTCAGGGTATATGGGTAGTTTGGCTAGATTGTTTGATTCGGCTCAGATTCTGGGTAGGCCTTCATACTGTTATATTTCCCTATCGTCGCCACCTCTCCCCCGTCCTAGTCATTCATTCGTCTTATCATCTTTATCGCTGTATTGAAAAGTAGAGACAACGGAATGTCCATGCTAATGTTTAGCAGACCAAATCGCCCGCCAAGTCGAAGACCCAGGCCTTAAGCATTCGTCGCCCACACATGTCGGGCTTGAGCTGTCGGCGCGCCACGCAGCCGAGTTCTTTGGCTTCTACATTTGTCGCTTTGTGCTAGCGGATGTAACGCTCATGCTGGACAAGTTCATCAAGAGGGGTAGTGAGTGGGTGCTTGTTTAATATCCCCTATACTTGTTTGAGTACTCGTATGGTGAAAGGGGGGGGGGGGGGGGGGGAGGTTGTCGTGTGGGTTTGTATGGTCGGTGTGTTGGGATGAGGGGAGGAGAGAAGAGAAGAGAAAGAGTACTTTTAGACGTTTTCCTTCGGACTAGGAATTAGGGAATAGTCCAGTCCATCCAATGCCTATCGCACCCATCCCTTTTCTCTACAAATGGCCTGCTTGGCTTTCCGACGGAGTGTAGCATACAATTGTCCATGCGTCTGTGTCTTTTTTCCTAGCCTTATTCATCATCACACAATCTTCCTTTGCGAACAATGGGCGGCTGTTATATCGGGGCGAGCTTGTTTCTGCCTTTCCAATTTTTTTTTTTTTCCTTTTTTCTTTTTTTTTTCTCTCTCTTTATTTTTTTTTTTTTTATTTTTATCATCAAGATATCCCGCTTTTCCTTTTGTTGTACCAGCCGGCTCCTCGCTATCCACTTATTCATCTTTACATGTATGTGTGTGTCTGTGTGTGGGCTATCTGTCTTGTCTGTCTGTCGCTACCCTGGCTTGTTTTCTCCTTTCCGACAGGTGGCTGGCTGGCTGATTAGCGAGTCAAGGACTGTGAATGTAGTTTATTGGTTGGTAGGGTATATGTATGTATAAGCTAAGCTAGGATGGGTGAAGCTACGAGTAAGATGAAATGAGATCTGTCCGCTTCGCGTGTGTCGCGGGGAATTGAGGACGAAGTTTCTTGTTCAGCATAATTTGAGTTGTGGGGCGCATGTGACGAATGGGTGCTGCCGACTAGATCGATGCGAAGGTTTACTTGCCTACCTAGCTATTTACGATGACTTATCCACCGTCCTGTTCGTCCTATGACTTTCGGATCCTACGAGTCCAAATGCTCAGTCTCTATCCTCACCGGGCAACCGAGTCCGCACTTCTCTGCAACATAGGCCCTTGGACGCCGCAATTGCTTTTGCGTCCTAGACTTGCTCACATCCTGGCATACACGACTAGATATTCAAGCCCCAGAAAACTCGACCCTTTGCGCGCTTTGCTGGTAATCTTGCGGAACCATGGTCGCTGATGTGTGTATAGTTCTAGCGGATCGGGATTGCTCGTGATGTCGCTCGTCCCACAGCTCCTGGTGTGTAAAAAACCTCTCTCCCTTCCCTCTTTTCTCCCTTCCCTTTCCTCCACTCTTCTCCACGGGAAGGCCGCGCAGCCTCGCTTTCGGGGTGTCATGTGTAGATGATGGCCCTGGAAGATTCAAGACGCGACTCCAGGCAATCTGCGCGTCTTCCAGCGCGGTACTGGCGCGGATTGTGCGCAGTGTGGCACTGGTAGTTAGGAGGTGGGCTTTTAGTAGTGAGGTCTGGAAAGCCTAGCATACAAAATCATCAGTTATATTCACTTTACTATAGTCTGCGCCCACGTCGGGGCAAATATCGTTAAGGGGAAGGGGGGGATATGGTAGGGAGGTTGTGGAAGGGGGCGGCATACGGTGATGGAGTCCTGCAGCCCGCCGATAGCATCAAAAACTGGCTTATTCAACTCGCCGTGCCAGGATTGTCCGAGTGCCGTCAGCGCGGCAGCGAGGTTCGGTATCGCGGAGACATACTACATCTCATCAACCTTCTCCAAAGCCCTGAAAGCAAAACATCAAGCAGTACTTACGTCGATGTAAGGTGCGTCTAGGTTCGTCAGATTGGTGCCGGAGTGCGTGGTGTTTGTTGCGTTGGTCCACGTAACCTATCGCAGAAGAATTTACGTTAGGTTATGTTTATGGATGTGTTTGGGTATTTGGGGGGATTCAGAGAGCGGAAAGGAAGGGGGAAAGAGGGAAGGGTGAGGGAAGATTACCTGATCCGTATCCAAACTCCATTTACTCTTCAACACCGTCGCCGTGATATTCTGTACCAACCCCGCCGTACTCTTGCAAAATTACGCATTAGCACACATCCGCATCCACTTCCCCATATCTATCTTCCCCATCTTGACGTATATTCTTTTACTCCTGCCGAGCTTTCACTGCTTATATGCATATATGAACTCACGAGATCCGCATCAGTGCCCCCAAACGGGTCCCCCCAATTCCGACTCGAATTTGTCGCCTGCCCGATGATCTGCGAGCTGTTATTCACAATGGCGTGCAGGTTTTGCAGGTCCGTCAGGGCGTCAGATAGGACGGTGGGGGCGAGGAGGATTCCGGTGAGGAGCATGGTTGAACGGATTGGGTGTAATTTGATATGGGGGTTTTGGAAGTTGTGGAGGAATGATGTGCTAGGATTGGATGATGTGGTGGTTCGACGTGTTTGGAAGAGTGTAAGGGGCTTGGTGAGGGTGTTGAGGAATGGAGGTGGTGGTGAGGGAGGATGGCCTTGTAGGGGGGTTGCTTGGAGGGGTTGAGATCGCTGACTGGGGTGTCAAGAAGGCGCGATGGGCAAGGGCGTGGAAATGCCCTGTGGAGGGAGGAGCACTTTGGAAGCGACAACAAGCCTGCGAGTCGTGGAGGAAGGCACGAGGTATGAATGCGAGCCCAGTGCCTCTCCACTCTCTTAATGCCCTGGGTAGGAAGGACAGAGTATCCTTAACCAAGAAATGCTCTTTTTGTCATCCAGGCCGCACCCAGCCAGCCATCTGTAGGACCGGACTCCCACCGCAATTCTACGGCCGAGAAACGGCTTGGTTAGGCAGCTGGTGACTAGCGGGGCTGTACGATGCCATTTACGATAGAAAGATGCGTGAAGCGAGCATAGAGCAGCATTGAGGGCTTGAAACAAAGTCAGATAGGCAAATAAGGAGGCAGTGTGGTGGAGGGCAAGAAACCGAAGCAGGGGATCCACGTTTGGATAGGAGCTTCACACGCCTCTGGCCAGATGCCTGGCTTGAAATCGCAACTAAAGTATTTTCCTCGGGGCTCTAAGATGATGCCCTGCTCGAATCCGAGCGTGAAGCGGGAATATTTACACGGGACGAGAAAAGGGTTATAGCATCGGCTTCACGTTGGCAGCGACTTTGAAGGGCGCTTCGGTCTTTGCTCGCACTTCATCCACCGTGACGCCGTCAGCGATCTCAATCAGCGTCAAGCCCTCGGTGAAATCCACGTCAAAAACACACTGTAAAAATCAGCCACACCATCTCCTGAATCACAGCACGTGACTTACTAAATCGGTAATAATCCTCGACACACACGCCTTGCCGGTCAACGGGAACTCGCACTGCTTGAGAATCTTCGGCCTGCCTTTCTTGTCCGTATGCTCCATGGTGACCACGACCTTGGTAGCTTGCGGGTTCGAGACGAGATCCATAGCACCGCCGAATCCCTTGACCTTACCCGGCAACATCCAGTTTGCCAAATCGCCTCTGGCACTGACCTGCATAGCGCCCAAGACGGTCAAATCAATCTTGCCCGCCCTAATCATCCCAAACGACTCTTCCGACCCAAAGCAACTCGCCCCCGGCAGCAGCGTCACTGTCTCCTTCCCCGCATTAATCAGATCCGGGTCCTCCTGGCCCTTTGCGGGATACGGCCCGAGGCCCAAGATGCCATTCTCTGACTGGAGCTGGACCTCGACGGACGGGTCGACGAAGCTCGGCGCCAGCATCGGCATCCCAATCCCTAGATTCGCATACATGCCGTTCCGAAACTCCTTAGCCGCCCTCCGGACAATCCGCTCCCTCTTCCCCGCCGCCTCGCCGCTCCCCAAGTCCAGCCCCTCCTTAGGATCCCGCGCATTAACCACCTTCTCGATCTTCTTCTCCTCGGTACTCTGCACCACCCTATCGACATATATCCCTGGCACGTGAATCTCGTTCGCCCCCAACTCGCCCACATCGACAATATGCTCCGCCTCGACCACCGTTATGTTCGCCGCGCGCGCCATGCACCCATTGAAATTCTGCGCCGCATATCGGAAGACTAGGTTGCCCAACCGATCCGCCTTCCACGCTTTGACGAGCGCATAGTCCCCGCGGATCGCCTCTTCCATGACAAAGCTCTTGCCGTCGAACACTTTGACGTCGCGCGGCGAACTATATTTCGCAACGTGTCCGTCGGCATCGTGGCGGAGCGCCAACTCGCCAGTCTGCACAACAGTGCCGAACGCCGCGGGCGTGTAAAACGCCGGGACCCCCGCGCCACCAGCCCGACATCTTTCTGCGAGCGTGCCCTGTGGCGTGAGTTCCAGTTCCAATTCTCCGGAAAGATACATTTGCTCGAGCACCTTGTTCTCACCGACGTAAGACGCAATCATCTTCTTGATTTGCCGGCTTTGCAGAAGCAGGCCGAGGCCGCTGCCCACGATGCCGGCGTTGTTTGAAACAGCGGTTAGGTCTTTGATCGAGGGGTGGGCGTAGATATGGTTTATTAGGGTATTGGGCACGCCAGAGAGGCCGAAGCCGCCGACGAGGAGCGTGGTGTTGGATTGGAGGTCGGAGAGCGCGGAGGAGGGGGAGGAGTGGATTTTATTGATTTCATGGCGGCGGGAGGTTGTGCTGAAGGCACGGAGAGGGAGGAAATACGTCTGTCGTGCATTGTGAGTTTAATCTGAAAATGACATGGGAGAAGATTACTTTGGAGCGTGAGAGACGAGGTGCTGTGAGAGCTCGGGATATTGACGGCATTTTGGGTGCTTCTCTGTTTTACAAGTCCTAGGCTGAATGGTGCTGCAATTGATTGAGAAAACAGAGAGGATGGTATTGTACAGCACGAACAGAATAGAAACGTGTGTTTAGAACTCAGATTTAAAGAACAAGGAAGCTCCGTTGTTCATGGCTGGTCTCCGTTCACGCGCATGGCGTCGGCATCTCGATATGCGCGGAACCGTTCCATGCCCCTGGTTAGCCTCGCTTACCCCACAGTTGCCGGTTCCTGGGGAGCGGAATTCGGGGCGTGGGGGCTCGGGAGAGAGCCCGCCGCATATACATGGATCTCTACAGCTTGACATTCAGGGCACAGATCATTAACACGAGCTTCAAGACGGACAGGATTTATTTTCTATGCATATAGCTTTCTCGTGCTTTGAGAAAGGGCCGCATCTCTGCAGGGAATGAGCACCAAGACCCCTTCGGACGGGAGCGACGCTCGATTTCATTACGCCTCATAACAGGCAACGCAGGAAGTCCGGTATGATTTTCATTCTTTAAATTGGGATCCTGGACCCTGAAACGTCACGTGAGTGGCGTCTGGTACGGAACCAGATCATGTGTATGGATCTGGACTAGCTACCTCGGAGATGGCTGTAGGCGTTGTCTAGTCTACTATGGTGTGCTGATGTGTAACCCTCTATAATTCCCATGCCTTTATAGCCGCAAGACTCGGAATGGTTTCTAAAGTAAAGGGTGGTGCTTCCATCTCCGCCATCCGAGTGGGATCCATCATTCATGGAGCGCCGAATGCGAGCCCAAAGAAGATGGCGGAACAAGTAAACAAGAATTAGGCTTTCCAAAGGCATACTAGGGCTCAGGCCTTGAAGAACTTAGTGTGCGATCCTATCGCGATGATCGGGCCGGGTTTGTCGTCGACAACTCGGTAGATTGTGCACCGCGTGAACGCTAATGTCCCTCCGACCTTTTCTGCCCGGCCTTCGACCTCAATGGTATCGCCGTTCTTTGCAGAATTGGCATACGAGATGTGGATGTCGGTGCTGACGCCCGTCTTTGTCCTGTTGTCCCAGGCCGCAATGGCCATTCCGCCGACCCAGTCTACAATTGTGGCGGAGACGGAGCCATGAATGCCTCCATGTGTATTGATGTGGTTCTTGGTTAGTGGAAGACGTGCTCGTACGAGGCCCTTGGACGCATATGTGAATTGAACGTCGTCAAGTAGGAATTGGTAGATGGGGCTGTTGGGCTTGCGGCCTTGCCAGAACTGCTCTACGTGGGCTAGGATCTCGGGATCGTGGGTCTCGTCGGCCATAACTATAGCGCTGAGTGCGCGTTTCAGCAGGAGATAGAGCGAATGCGAACTGTGTTGTGGGTAGAAGAGTCCAGACGCCTATGTCTTGGCTATATGGTTTGAGCGGATATTTGTTTCTCCGGACCCCGGGGTAATCAACGGTACAGGGCTCCGACCACAGCGTGAAACCGTCAGGGCGCCGGAGCCGGCGTTGAAGACACAGCCCTTCCTTTTCTACTTTGTGTACTCCGTTTGAGGCCTCTAAAGGACACCTTTTCACCTCCAACACCTCCATGTGCGCAACGGCACAGCAACACCATGAGCGACCCTCCTATTCAGCCTTCCGTGAGCCCTTGCGGGTCCCACACCGGGAATCTTTCTAGTGACTCGCCGGCTCCGGCCATGGCGGATCAGCCGAACGCGCCTAAGGATGCGCCAAAAGACGTGAATAATACGTTGCCGCTGGATGTCAAGACTCTCACAGACCGCGCCTTGAAGTTCCTAGCAACCGCGAGCAACGAGGCCCTGGGCGCATGTCTAGTCGGGCTGGGCGCAGCAACATATCTTGTTCTGGGACGAGTTGGCTTGCTATTGATCGGAGTTGCAGGGGGAGTAGTGCTCCATGCGACATGGGAAGGGCATACTGGAGGTGATGCGAGCACAGCGCCGACCCAGGAATCGCGGAAGCGAGAGTTAGGAGTAGAAATAGTACACCGGGTGCTCGATTGGCGGAATGAAACCGTGAAAGGACAGGAGAATGGTCAAGAAAACGAGTCCAATACAGATGTGATGCTCTACTCTGGCAAGGAGCTTAACTTTTCAGACTTTCGGCCGGATACAGCAGCGGCGCTCACTGAGCTGACTGACGCCGTCATACGCGACTATGTCAAGTAAGGCTGGCGTGAATTTTAAAGAGTGCAGGGCTAATTCGACCTAGATGGTGGTATTCACCCATTCTCCCTACC
Source organism: Lojkania enalia (assembly GCA_010094045.1). Lineage (NCBI taxonomy): Eukaryota > Fungi > Ascomycota > Dothideomycetes > Pleosporales > Lojkania > Lojkania enalia. Next base: position 73,945 of record ML986708.1, read on the forward strand.
GAGGACTCCTTCCCAGATTCATGTCGTCAGACCTTGATTGCTTTTCTCCTTTCTGTCTCTGGACACCTTTCACGAAAGAGGCCCGCGGATAATTTCCTCGATTTCGTTACGCGTTCTTCGTCTATGATGATTGTCTTCCTCCAGGAGCTCACGGCCGCAACGTCTGCCTCACCGAATGCCTCCGCTGTCGATGCCGTCACCGCATACCTTAGTTTGAAACCAGAGAGCAAGTTTGCGGATATCTTGGATACCAAGTACCAGGCCAAGCAGCTCAATATAGCTTCGGAAGATATTCTACAAAACTACCTTGAACCGAAAACATACAATTGCAAGCCGGCGCAGGCCTTTCTGAAACAGATATTGTCCAAAGTCGTGTTGGAAATGATAATAGTAAGCTGCTCGAAGCCCGAGTGGATCAATGGCTGGATCGTATATCTACTCGAGGAAGGGGAGCCGGAGTTGATGAATGCGATTGACGCTGGCGTTGAGGGTTCATCCGATCAAGTGCAGAACGTCAAGGGCAGCGTCGAGAAGCGACAGAAGGCATCGGAGACGAATGAGTCACCGGATGTGATTAAGCACAAGCGTGTCGTAAGCAAGGCGCAAGAAGCTATGGATGAAGCTATGCGGGAGGCGCAGAGGCTCAGCCAGATGATTGCAGAGGAAGATGCGCGGAAGCTGAGGGAGTCGCAAAATGCGTCGAGCTCTACTCTAAATGATGACCATTCGGAGAGCGCCACCCAAGGGATTGCTACACCAACTTCATCACAAAGCGATACGCTGCATGATAATGACGTTACTGACTTGGGCATATCCAATGTTCCGCCTCAAAGCTCATCGCAAGTGGGGCCGCCGTCTCCTACAAAGGCTCCAGAAGAGCCTCCGAAACAGGAAATCAGGCATGCATTCACGAGCTTTGACCAGCTGGTTCCAAATCAGCCCCCGACAGCACTCATGGCAAATCCTCCTCCAGCAGAAAAGCCTCCTCCCTTGACGCTCCACAATTCCAAAATCTCGATATTTGATGACTCTGTGCCTGGTGAAAAGGCAACCATCAAAAGCAAGCCCAATATCGACTATCTCATTCAAATAGAGCCCTCTTCGCATCACCACTCGGGATGGATGACGGCCCGAAAGTTCATTGACTTTGAAACATTGCACGAAGTCCTCCGCCGCATAGCAGCCATTACAGGGACTACGGGTTTCACTGAAGCCCATTCTACGCTACCAGCATGGAAAGGTCACACTAAGCCTTCGCTTGTTGGTGAGCTCCAGAGGTATCTAAACGATGCCGTACAGTATCAGCCTCTCGCAGAGAGCGAAGGCATGAAACGGTTCCTCGAAAAAGATGCCGGTCTGAACAAGTTGCCTGCTGGAAAGGGCTTCCCAGGCATTGGCTGGCCAAGCCAGACATTTGAGAATATGGGCAAGGGCATGATTGATGTTTTAACCAAAGCCCCCAAGGAGGTTGCCGGAGGTGGAAAGGCTTTGTTCGGAGGTGTTACAGGGGTTTTGGGGAATGTAGCCTCTCCTCTGGGGGGCGGGAAGAAGCGTGGAGAGTCAATGTCCAGCAGTCCGGGAAATTTATCTCGTTCGAACACTACATCAACTCCGCCGATACAAAACAGACATGGCCGCGCAGAAAGTACGGTATCAGAACTCCCTACGCACATCCGAACCGAGAGCACCATGTCTTCATTGAGGCGTACCAGCACCGATTCCCTTCGTAACCCCAATTCCCCCATCATTGATCAACAGCCAGGACGCGAAGCGCCAATGGAGCGTAGACCAAGCTACAATCCAGACGGTGATGGCAAGCGATCCAAGCCTTCCTCAATATACGGCACATCCCGCAGCAACAGCCGCGCACCCTCTACCCGAGAAAGCATCGATCTCTCCCCCGTAATGGGCGGTGATCAAATTCTCAACCTCCCACCCATGCCTTCAGACATTCCCGACGACTACACCAACTCCCCTCCGAACCGCTCATCCCTCGATCCGACCCACACTCGCCACCACTCTCGTGCATCCACAACCTCGCCCCCCCTCCCCGCCGACGCTACCCCGCCACTCCCGCGCGCCCCATCCACCGCCTCCCTAACCACCAAACAAAAAGAAACAGAGAAAGAACCAAGAACCTACGCGCCCTTATCTGAACAAGAAACCACCGTCCTAATCGAGCTCTTCTTCGCCGTCATCAACGAGCTCTACACCCTCTCCTCCTTCTGGTCTATCCGCCTCACCCTCCTTAACGCCGCAAAAACCTTCCTCCTCCGCCCCGGTAATCCCCAGCTCGAATCCATACGCCAGCTACTGCAATCGATGCTCGACGACAATACGTCCGACCAAGGAATCGCATATCATATCAGGAAGATCAGGGAGAATGGCCTACCGACCGAAGACGAACTGCGAACGTGGCCGAAGGAAATGAGTAGGGAGGAGAAGGAGAGGTTGAGGACGAGGGCGAGAAGGTTGCTGATTGAGCGCGGCATGCCGCAGGCATTGACAAGCGTTATGGGGAGTGCGGCAAGTGGAGAGGCGCTGGGGCGGTTATTCGATGCGCTGCAAGTGGAGCGTGTGGCGAGGGGAATGATTTTTGGGCTTTTGATTCAGGGATTGAGAGCTGTGACGCAGTAGCGCATGGCCATTTCGTTTAGATCTGTCGCATGCCTTTTTTTTTTTTTTTGGGGGGGGGGGGGGGGGATGGTTGGGGTTTGTGGTTAATGCTGAATGTATGAGGTATGCATCAGGATTGGATAGGATGTGGTGTTCACATGGAGATGGGTTTTATATGCTTCTTTGCAAATACTTGACATGGTCATGATAGTCGAATTGTAATTGTATGATACGATAGCTTAGGTCGGTTGAACGTTCCGTCATAGATATAAACTACCCCTCCCGGTTTGGGATGGATTGCATGTATCTCCAGGCTAATCATATCATAAAATCACGCTGTTTCAACATCTCGCAGAAAGCTCATAATCATAACCCTATCATTATTCCAAGCAATAACAATTTGCCCACATATTCCATTCCCACCCATTACACCAATCCAATCCAAACAGTCCAAGCCCCACACTCAAAACATCCCATCCCAAACCCCCAGCAAGCCCAGAGCCTCCCTAAAAGTTCCCATAACCTTTTGGAAACCCCTGCCTCATATAAGCACTGTCCATTAAAAAAAGACAGTCAACAAAAAAGAGACAACCTCGAAACGAGCGTCGACTAGCGCACAGTATATCGCTTACCCAACCGTACTCTCCTCCTCCATCGCCCTCCTGAAACAATCTGTCTCACTCCGCTCCTCCACTGCTGTCGGAAGATCGGATCCAACCCCCGAATCACTGTGCGCCGGGTAGATTTTTAGATCCGAGTGTTTCCCAGCCTCACTTGCAATGGCAGTGACCTTAGGCACATCTACAGCAGCTGCATCGTCAGAAGCAGTAACATGGACTTCTATGCTTGTGGCTTCAAACGGTGCCAGGATCTCTGCCGAATGATCCTCTTCATCGGCGACAGAATGCTCATCTTCGCTTCCCTCATCAATCGTTTCGGTACCGCCTAGGAGGGTTGAGCGTGCCGTTGAACCATACGACGTTCGACGATCGACGTCGCTGCCTGTCATGTAAGAACCTGAGTCGTACGTATATTCGCTTCCGGTACCGCCATAGCTGGATCTCTCATCGAAACTAGGAGTCTCGCCTTCAGCATAGCTTTCAGCATAGGATCCTGTACCGTAACTATGTCGAATACTGTGGCGTCGCTCGGTGCCAGTTTCACTATGGAGGTCCGCCCCGTTGTCGGCCATGGAGCGAGAGTCTTGTATCTGTAGAGGTGCTAGGGCGTTTTCTGTTTCCGTCTCGCTCTCTTCACTAAGTGTTTCATTCTCCTTGTCCACTTGAACAACGCTAGGACGGCCGCCCCAAGAGCTCTTGCGCAGGTAATTGGTCTTGACAGAGTGGCTACGCTTGAGGTTCCCACTGTTTGTGACGGCGTGGTTAGGAACTGGATATGCCTGCGCTCCAGTGGGAGCATTGCCGCTGATCTGACTGAGGGATAGGATGCGTCGATTCGCTGGGTCTTGAGGCGGTCCATTGCGACAAATGGCTGGGCGGGGCTTCAAAGCGAATGAAAGCCCGCTTGCGGCAGCGCTGGGAGGAGGCATGAGCTTGGCATCATTTGAAGTGTTACTACTCATGCGTTTCTTATTCTTAATAGGGTTCCGCGAGCCGCCTTTAGCAATCATGAGAGCGCGCGAGTGGTCCATGATGCCATTGAGAATGCGGCGCTCGAGGGCATCGGCCTTCATGTCCATAGCATGCAGCTCTTCTCGGCGGATTTCGAGCGCTGTGTGAAGGGATGACACCTCGCCAGTCAAGCGAACCTTTTGATTTGCAAGGTTCTCTCGTTCAACCTGTAGAGCAGCAACCATAGCGAGGATCTGATCTTTATCCTCTTTAAGTTCAAGGATCGTGCGCTCCTTTTCTTCCTTGAGCTCGGCCAAGGCTCGCTCCCTCTCTTCCTTGAGCTCTTGCACAACGCAGTTCTTTTCAGTCTTAAGGTTCTCAATATCAGCTTGGAGCTGCTCCTTTTGAGCTGTCCGTCGTTCCACAAGAAGAGCGAGCTCCTCCGCCTCCCGTTCCTTAGCCTCGTTACCGTCGGTAATGAGCTGTGTCTGCTTGGCAACAAACTGGGTGACCTCGGCAGCTGTTGCCTTGACCTGATTGTGGATCTCATCGAGACGCTCGAATTGAGAGGCTACTTTTTCAGCATCATTTCCTTGGTCAATTAGCTTGTCGATCTTTTCCCTGAGCTGAGTGTCGTCGTAAGTTTGAGCAGACTCAATGGCGGTTGGAGGAGGGGGCAACAGGGCTGGCAGGCTAGAGAAGTGTTTCTGCAGCTCCTCGGCTCTTGACTTTGCTTCTTCGTTCATAACGCGAACTTGCTCGTCAGCAGCCTCTTTAGCCTTTTGAGAGTGCTCGTAGTGCTGAGTCAACAGCGCTTGAATCTCCCGGAGAGAGACCATGAATTTCGGGTGATACTCGGTAATGCTGTCTTGGAGCCCATTGAAGATGCGCTCGATGTTCGCGATTTCGTCCCGAGTATGTTGATGCTCCGTCTTGCTGTCTACATTCTGTCCGTCTAGCTTGGCCACTGTACTATCAATCTTCTCGAAGACGATTGCAGAGTCACTAGAAATCTTCTGGGTGGCGTCCTCGAGGTGGTCATTGATCCCAGTGATGGAGACGCCGAGCGTATCGATTGTCAGTCGGAGCTCATCCGCCATTGCCTTAGTGCTCTCGAGGACCTTCTCTTGTTCCTCTGCTTTTTCTTTCATGACCTTGGCCTGCTCATCGGCAAGTAGCTGCGCATCGTCGTACTTGGTCATGAGAATGTTAAAGCGGTCATCAATCTTCTCTACTAAGCCGGCGATGATGGCATCCTTGGCTTCATCATGCTTTTCCAGGGTTAGGGCCGACTTCTCCTCCTGATCATTCCGCAGGCCCTCGATGGAGCCGTGGGCGCGTTCAAACTCGCGCGAAACAATTTCCATGAGCTCTTTGACATCAGCTGTGATGCTGAAGTTGGAACTGATGGTTTCTTCGAGGCTCTTGAAGGACTCCTTTAAATCTTCAATAGGGCCACCCTCGATCAGATTCGTCTTAATGTCGCCTTTGACTTCCTCTAGCGTAGACTTGAGCTCCCCAAGACATTCGGCTAGGCCATCGGCTTCCGCTTTGCGATCATCGAAGGCTTTGGCAGTGATTTGAATGTCCGACTCATAGCTATCTCTCATCTTGTCATGGCTATCACGGAAATCGTGAATGAGGCCGGTAAGTTGCTCCAAATCCGCCTTGGATGGAATTTCCTCGGGATCAGGGATCTTCATTTCATCCATCTTCGCTTTGACATCGCAAACGAGCAAGGCTAGGCTGTCAACATCATCTTTAGTCACTTTCTTAGCAACTTCTTCCTCTTCCTCCGGCTTATAGGCTGTTTTAATTTCTTCTAAGACGTTCTTGATATCATCAACAATGACTTGTACAACAGCAACATCGCTCTTGGTTGCGCCTTCTTCCTCAATCTTCTTCGAGAGAGCATCGATAGCCTCGGAGGTGGTTCGGACAACCAATTCAACATCATCAAGATTCTCCTTGGTAACCACTGTAGCCGGATCAGGGAGCACAATCTCCTCAATCTTGGCCTTGACATTTCCAAGAAGAGTCTCAATTGCATCGGTATCTTCTTTCGTCGCGAGGCCTTGAGGAACTGCAGCAGTCACTTCCTTGTCTTGTTGAAGTAGGAGGACAGATGCCTGTAGGTCCTTTAGCAACTCCTCGATACCAACAAGATCGTCTTTCATGGCAGACCCTGGGGCGGCGGCGGCTGTCTCAACGGAGGAGGGCGGATTCTGCATATTAGCATCCATGGCTTCTACCTTGATCTGCAGTTGCGCAAGCATGACCTCCATCTTTTCCAAGTCGTTGCGGCGCAAAGAATCTCCTGTGATTCCTCGGCTGGTGGCCGCTGCTTCTGGGTCTTCGGCAAGCACGACTTCATTGCCAGTCGTAGCGGCTTCTTCCACATCTGAATCCCATTTCTTGCCTTTGAGTTTTTCAATATCTTCATGCAAGCTAACGAAGCCTTCCTTGAGAGTGTCTAGAATCTCATAAGAAACAGTCATGTCTACAGGCTTGTCCGTCATCTTTGCGACATCTGCCCGGAGTCCTTCAATGCCATCATTAAGACTATCAATGATTTCTGATGTTGCAGACATGTGGCGTTCCGGGTTATCGAGCTTCTTGTCTAAGTGCGAACGAAGGTCATCAAGACCAAGACGGACGGCTTCTAAAATTTCTTCAGCATCGGCTCGAGCGTGCTGACGAGTGAGCCCGTTCGACTGGCGAATCTGCTCTAGCTCACCCCGCAAAGCCTCAAGAAGCTCCTCATTGATGCCTAATAACTTGGACCCTGTTTTCACCTCCTCCAGCCCAATCTTAATAGCATCTAATATTTCCTCTTTGTCAATGGATTCGCCGGTGCGGACAAGGGTGTTGCTCAAGCTTTCACGAAGTTGTTCAATTTCCCCTTGTACGGAAGCGAGATGATCCTTGGAGGAATTGTCGTCATGGGTTGTTGTAATTAAATAGTTGCGAAGACCATCGACAAGTTCACGCACGGCATCAATAATGTCGTCCTTGTCTATAGTACCACTAGATCGGACCAAAGAGGTGCCTAGTACCTCTCGTAGGTGCTCAAATTCTCCTTTCATAGCGGCGAGGATCTCGTCGTTGGAGCTGGCAGATGCCGTATGATCCCCAAGTCGTGTATGCAGTCCATCGAACCCTGATTGTAGCCTCTCAAGGACGTCATCCGTGTGATTGGCTGTGTCACCAAGGATGACATCCTTTAGCTGCTCAAACTCTTGCTTCATAGCGTCATTGATTTCTTCATTTGATGCGACATCAGGAGTAGCGTTCATTGCCACCTGAGATTTCATTCCTTCAAAACCTGCGTTGAGCGCATTGATAATTTCTTCCTTGTCTTTTGAGGCTACAGAGGGAAAGTGCGACGTCAAGTCATCGTGGAGATGCTCAAACCCTGACTTGATGTAGCCGACCATGTCTCTGCGGCTCCAAGCTTGGTCTCCACGTGGACCCTCAGCTACATAGCTTTGAACATCTGTACGTAATCGCTCAAGCTCGCTGCGCAGCGTATCGACGATTTCGTCTTTCTGTGTCACGTCCTGGGCCTTATCTATATATGTTTCTAATTCGGCTCGCAAGTGTTCCAAGCCATCTCGGACAGCATCCAAGACTTGCTCTGTATCTCGACCGTTGGCTGAAGAATAAGCCTTGAACTCGGAGTGCATTTGGTCTACTAATCCCTGTAAGCTTTGCATGACTGCGCCGCTATGGGTTTCCGTGTGAGGGCGCGTGGATTCCAAACCCACTCGCACCGCTTCGAATAGGGCGTCTTGCGGCAGCTCAAGCTCACGTATAGGGTTGAAGTCGTGGATTGCGAGGGCATCGCGGATAGCATCCATTATCATTTCTCGGGAGACGACGCCTTCGCTCGGAGGCGCCTGCTGCTGCAGCTGCTGCAGAGAGGGCTTGAGATCCTCGAGACACTCGCGTACCGCCATGAGAATCTCTTCTCGCATCTCGTGGACCTCGTTGACAGGCGGAGGCAACTTGATAGTTTGAATCGAATCTTGAACGATCTCTACAATCTCTTCTTTCGTAACGCTTCCGGAGCCCTGAAAATCCTGCAAGCCGTCCCGAAGACATTGCAATATCTCTTCTCGGTCTAGGCCGACCGTCTCTACTTCGATATCAGGCTTGTAGGCTTCGAAGGCTTCACGAACGGCATTAACGATAGATTCCTTGTCTAGAGGAGCTCCCCGGGAAGATAGACGTTCAAAACCTCGTTCGGTCATGGCATGCTTGACCACGTCGTACACTTCCTGGCTGTCGACAGTGTTTCGAGTTACTGTAGAGGAGATGGATTGACGTCTCCTTTCTCGCATTACCCGATCCATGTGCTCTTTGAGATTTGTGAGGCCTTCTTGAACGATGACCGTTACATCCTGTGTAGGCTGGCCAGCCTCGATGGACGACGGCTGGCTAGCTCGAACTAGCTCCACTTGTTCAATCTTTCGGGCAAGCTCACGCCCCATTCCTAGTACTTCACCGCGAAGATCTTTGATAAGAGTTTTGGATTCCATGGACACACAACCAGACTCCGTAATGCTATCCTTGATCTTTCTTAGATATTTTAGCATTTCGTCGCTGACGAAATCAGCCGCTTTTGGACTCGAGTAAGGTTTAATGCCGTCTACTCCATGGGCAGTTCGGGCGAGGGAGCCACTCCCGGGAGGTGGTTGGAATGGCGTGGATGCGCCGGGACCACCTGCAGAAACAAGAGCATGATTGCTAGAACCCTGTTTGACAAACTCCACCAATTCGGCCACTTTTTTGGCAGTCTCCCCGGTTGCCTTGTCAACCAGCGTCTGCAGGCTTGCAATAAGGCGTTCTTGACCATCTTTTGTTACCATCTCACGGATGATCTTTTCAAGCATTGCCACGCTAGCAGCACCTTCGACCGAATATGGATTAGGGCTTCCTATTCGCTCGTCCATGAAGAAACTATTCGGAGACGGTACTCGCGGAAGGGTAAACTGCTTGGTGGGCGTCATATGAGGATCCTTAAACCCAACACTGCTGCCGGAGCGGCTGGAATCTCCTAGAGAGCCACCCGCGTGTGTTGCTTGGGTCATGGTATTTAAGAGGTCTTTGAGCGAGTTGCGGATATCTTCATCCCGTTGGTTCGTGGCTTCCTTGAGGCTAATCAGATCAGTAGCATTGTCCTTACTTCGACGACTGAGCTGGGACATCTCCTTTTGTAGATTTGATACTATCGTCGTGATTCCAAGAAGCTGATTCGATATACCATCAAACGACTGGGGGGTTTGGGCTTGGGAAGGGCGTGAACTTGAGTTGGTGATATTTGACAATGGTGGTGGCTCAAGATGTTCGTGGGGAACCGTCATGGTCTGTAAGGCTAGCATTGTGGCTGAAGGAGGAGTGTTCTCGCCAAGAATGGCCTTTTGAAGTGGTCGAGTAGATGCTCGGAGAGCGGGTGTATCTTTGAAAACATCATGACTCGAGGGTGTAGGAGTGGCCGCCCGAGAGGGGCTGTGGTCCTCGGCATCTCGTGCTGGTGTTCCGGCTCTCGTGACAGGCCGTTCCGGTGAGCGTTCCGGCGATCGTACTCCGTCAAGGAAACTTCTCAGGTCGCGAACGCTAGTAGTTTGCAATGATTGCATACGCTTGTGCTGTGCGCCTTTAATGAGTGATCTCTCGGGAGACCTCTGCGGCATAGGATTAGTAGTGTAGGAGCTAGCAGGCATGCTCTCCCGTGCTTTCTCCTCCAGCGCCTTGGCAGCATTTGCAATTGCGGCTGAGGTATTGGGCCGCGTGGCGAGGCTTGGAGAGCCCGGGTTCAATGGAAGTGGCGGAGGTGCGCGATCTGGATCAGAGCTATCCCACCTGCCGGATTGAAGCTTTTGCGTCAGTCGTATATCCAACTTATTTCGCGGCGGTGTTGAGGTGGGAACGTACATGGGGACTGATGATCTTCCAGAATCGAAAGAATGTTGGTGTCGGACCAGCTCTCGGTCCCGAGAGGCATCCCTGTCAATTGAGGGCATTGTGTATATGTGCAGTAGTATTCAGACAGAATAGGTAGTCGTGGAATGCGCCGGGAACGCGAGGACAAGAGGCTGATCACGTCTACTGCAACAGCATAGTCAAGATGCTTTAGCGGTCCTGCGCGGGGTATATAATAGGCAATATTCGTAAAGTCGTGAGTGTGCGTGTTTGTGAAAAAGTGTGGTGGGATGGAAGCGGGAGCAGTTGCTGGTGTTGATAAAGCCCTTGTTTACTATTGCGCTCGGACCGCGCATTACCTCATTGGTCGCGACTACGCCAGCGCAGCAGCCCGTCACCCGGCCAGCGGCAACCCCTTTTTGGAACCATTTCTCTTGGAGAGCATTACGCGACAGCTAATATCGGCGCTGAGACTTTGCTAACTGAAAACTACACCAATCCTGCCTTTATTCCATCAAAGGATGAAATCCGAGTTGTCGGTTCCGAGTAAACACCGTTGCCCTGGTTACCTGATTGGGCGCGCCAAGCCACCAAGCTTTCGGAGCGGGTCCACGTTTCGCCGAGTCCGTTGGTGAGCTTGGACTTTCCGGAGGATCACCATCGACCGTCTATCTCGCCGCCTCAGCTCCCTTAGCCTCGTCCACCCTCCGCCACCATTCTACCCGCACCTCGTAGAAATTCCAGCCACGATGGCCCCCGCCGAGGATAGTGGCAAGCGGATAGCAGAAGCCCAGAAACTCGCAAAGAGCGACTCGGTCATGGCGGAGCAAATCTATAAGGAAGTCCTTTCGAAGAATCCCGGCTCAAATGAGACCGCTATCAAGAATTATGAGTCTGCATTGGTTGGTCTAGGGGGGCTCTTCCGGGATCAGAGGAGAGTTGATGCTCTGGCTGAGCTAGTTAGGCAAACGCGGTCGGTGCTATCATCATTCGCAAAAGCAAAGACGGCGAAGCTAGGTACGTTAGGCAATATACACGACCTTCAACATTGTTGGTATGTGGCTGACCGCGGGTTACACCCCCCTTTCAGTGCGGCAGCTGCTCGACCTCTTTACCACCATCCCCAACACCATCGATATCCAGATTTCAGTCACCAAGTCATGCATAGAGTGGGCAGTGTCGGAAAGGAGGGGCTTCCTACGCCAAAATCTCGAAACTCGGCTTGTTTCTCTGTACATGCAGAAGCAGTCGTACTATGATGCCCTTACCCTCATCAACAGTTTATTGAAGGAGCTCAAGCGTCTCGACGACAAGCTGGTTTTGGTCGAAGTGCAGCTCCTCGAATCAAGGGTCTACCATGCCCTCGGAAACATCCCCAAAGGACGGGCCGCTCTCACCTCCGCACGAACCTCGGCTGCCTCGGTATACACTCCACCGCTGCTTCAAGCGGGGCTGGATATGCAGAGCGGTATGCTTCATGCAGAAGATGGTGACTTCAATACTGCATTCTCGTATTTCATCGAGGCCATGGAGGGGTATCACTCTCAAGATGAGGCACAGAAAGCGACGGCAGCTCTGCAGTACATGCTGCTGTGCAAGATCATGCTGAACCTCGGCGACGATGTTACGTCCCTCATGGCTTCGAAGCACGCCATCAAATATGCGGGAAAGAGCTTGGACGCAATGAAGGCCGTAGCTCGAGCACATACCAACCGCAGCCTAGAGGAATATGAGACGGCTTTGACAGATTACCGCCAGGAGCTTGGAAGCGATCGGTTTATTACGAGCCATCTCCGGCGCCTGTACGACAACATGCTGGAGCAAAACCTAATCAAGGTAATTGAACCGTTCAGTAGAGTGGAGATCGACCATGTTGCAAAGATGGTCGGGCTTGATACAACCCAAATCGAGCGCAAGCTTTCGCAGATGATCCTAGACAAGGTCATCATCGGAGTTCTGGACCAGGGCGCGGGGTGTCTAATCGTCTTCGACGAGTCGGAGAGGGATCAAGCCTACGATGCGGCTTTGGAGACCATCGAGAAATTGAGTAATGTTGTGGACGTCTTGTACACGAATCAAGCATCGCTGCTGGAATAGCGAAATGGTTGGTTACGGTGATGCGATTATGGGGACAACGGACGTTATTTCCAATGCTTCAGTACCTATTTCGGAGCTATGTAATATATCATAGACGGTACATGACGCAATGCAGCAGGCATGGCGTCGACCTATGAATGAATGCAGTTACTGAGCACATCCTAGCGTTACTTGTCGCTATTTCTACTCAAAATCGTTCCCTTTGCACGACCACCTCTCACCGCCTGATGACCATTGGTGAGCCGATATGGTTCTCTTCAGATATATGAAAACCATAAGCACGCAGCGGTTGTACCTCACTATCCGCGATGCGCGTCAGACGCGTCAGAACGGCAGCGAATATTAGCCTACCCTGCAAGATGAGTTTCGACAGGGTCTGCACAATAGTGTGCGAGCTGACAATGCAGAAATAGCCTCGGGGTTTTTCCAAGAAGCGCGCTTGGGAGCTGGGGAGTGCATCCAAGTCTCCTTCAACTGCCAAGGTCAACTTGGCTACCGCACACCTTGACTACGCCCATGCTGTCGGTTCCGGAGCTCGGTCTTTGCTCCCATCGCTTATTAGGACTTCGGACTCGCCTGGATATCCTCTAATATGAACGGGGTTCTTCTGCAAAGGTGTTTGTACCACCACCTAGGCTACGGAAAGATAAAATAAGCACTTTTGGTCGAGATGAAGGTTGCATGGGCGCCACGCAAGACTTCCTATCCGCTGGCCACGAGGCTCACCCCACAGGGCAACAGATCTCATCTAGACGACCATGCCGTCCCATGCAGCCAGCTAAAACATTTCGGCCCCCGACAGCTAACGTGCATATGTGGGTGAAACGTGGGTTCACACATTTCCGTAGCTTACCAAAGTCGGTGCTCGGCGCGCCAAGCCTCCCTCCACTTCGTCATCTCAGATCGCCCTCATGCTTCCTTTTACTTAGGCGCGCACAGATAGCCTCTCTCACCATCACCTAGAGAAACATCCCGACTGCCCCGCGAGGTCTGGGCATTGTAATGCAAGAGTCAGCCCCAACAGAGCCCTGGCGTCCTGTCCCCTAGCTCGGTGGTGGGACGCACACCGCATCGCTGATATTGCTTGCGGTATTCCTAGCCCACAGTTGAGGCCCGGCTTCAGCCTTCACTCCAAGGCGAGAGGACTGAGCATCCAAGAGCTAGTCCATAGGCCAGGGTCCTTCTTTAGGCCAAGACTGCATCCGCCATTGGCTAACCTGCCGCTTTACTCGTCTCGCCTGCTTGTTACACCTCATTCAGCAAGGGCACTTGGTGGACGCGGATCAGCTCCTAGACCCAGTCTACCAATCCCTTATTTCAAAGCACCCAGAGCCTGCTGACTGCTTTCGTGCCGCTGTCGGTAGGACCAGGAACATGAGCCCCGTCCCTCTTTCTTGGGAGGACAAGCCCTCTTTGACAGCCACGTGGGCGCGGACCACCAAGCCCCCTGTTGCGAGGGCTCGTATGGATTGCGGCGGGACTCGTAGCATGCAAGCCATGCCGGCAGGTTCTTCGCCGCCAATTACTGTCCACCAGCCCTCGCTGCAGCCCTTTCCGTCAGATGGGACCTTCTCTATCCTCGAGTGAGCAACGTCTATCATCACTGTAGCGGCTGCGGAAAGTCGAGCCGTTTCATGCATAAAGAGATGGTAGCCTATCATGCTTGACCCGCAGGGCCCACTTGGTGTCTATCTCATAGCAATGCATGCCTTCTTTGGCGGTTGTTGCCCATGCTTGAGCATACGAAATTGGCTAACCCGCTCACGGGGTTCAGTGGGAGTGGAAACCAGTGTGTAGAACCTTGAGACAGGTCACGACTGGCGCCATCAAGGGCAAAGCCATTGCGCCAGTCTCGTTTTGACTGTGCTCTCGTTCACTTTAAACATGGTAACGTGCCTGGGAACCGAATGATGACAGCTCTTCGGTTGACAACTACCCACCACGATCCGCAATCACGCTTGTGCCCTCCGCCTCCGCCAACAGGAAACAAACTTCTGACGATCGACTCGCCCTAGGTCGGCTGTGGCTTGATCTTTGGATGGGCTTATACCTGGCTACGTTCCGACGCTTGACCCCCAAGCCTTATCCCAATATACCCTTCTACCCCTCTCCCACGTCAAAACCTTGATCTCACCAACATCACTATACCCCCCCGTTCGGACTCCGTCCTTCGATACTACAGACAGGCTTAAACCATGCCCGTTCAAAGGGTACTTCTGACTGGCGCGAACAATCTTATTGGATCACATATCCTTCACCAGCTCTTATACTCCAACGTTTCCGTCCGCGCCGTGGTCAGATCAAGGGAAGAAGCGCAAACAATCCAGCAGCAATATCCCCCGACAAATCCACCACGACTGGACTTTGCAATAATTCACCCTCGAGATCTTGCCATCCCGGGTGCTTATGACGATGCTCTGAATGCTTACCCGGAACCTTTCGACGCCGTCCTCCACGTTATCGCTGCGGATGCATCCGAAGAAGCTGATTGTCTATCCCGCTTTATCCATCTCGAAACTGACACTCTGATCAACTTCCTAAGGAGTGTCAAAGAGGTCTCCACAAGCGTCCGAAGAGTTGTTGTCATTTCAACTCTCACTCCGTTCGCCCGTTGGCTTGTTGACCCACAGGCGGAGCGAAGCCCTCGTGGTGATAACCTTTTAGCAAGCAGGAGCGTCGAGATCGATCCAGAGTACATTCTTGCGACCAGTCAGGCCAGTGATAACATCATCCACGAAGCATTGTGGAGATGGAGGAAAGATGCAAATGCTCAGTTCGATCTGGTCTTTCTTACTGCCCCCAGTATATATGGCCCATCAATCCGACCGTTGAATAATTCTTCAGACCTTGAGGAAGCGAACCGCAGGATATGGAACATTTGCAGCAATAGCTCCAATGATTATGCCATTTCACCACCGTATGGAATCGACTATTACACTGATGTCAGGGTGAGTTAAATTTGCGAGTATCCTGCATAACTAGTTCAAAACATGCATTCTTATTCTTCTCTCAGGATCTCGCTACCGCCAGTGTGCAAGCTGTCTTTGTCCCCGAAGCCAGCAATCGACGGTTTGTCATATCGGCAGGTGTGATACCGTCCCGATCAGCTATTGCTGAGTTTCTCATCAGTCGGTTTCCCGAACTTGGAACCCGCGTTCGAGCCGATGGCTCGCCGCCTCGCCGGACAATGTCAGGAGATCCTCCTCTTGATTTCATCAACACTCATCTTACTGCCGTTATTCTACGGCTAGCCCAGTATCGGCCGACTGAAGAGACCCTCATCGACCTGGCAAGGCAAATTATAGAGCTACACCGGCGCAGGGAATGGAAGAGAGTAATACAAAGCTAAGAAAACCCAAAGATACGATTCAAATTTTTTTTTCATTTTCCAACTCAGTTAGTCATTTTTCTGGGTTACTTTCGTTGCACATCCAGACTTTTGCATCTTAGTGGTAATCGTAAGCCGAACCGTGGCAAAATCCAATAATTACCGTCTTTCCCATTTTACTCGTATACAATTTGCAGTCATACTCATTTCTTGCTCCTCTAAGCAGGTTCGAGAGTCCTCAAATCTCGATCCTTGCTCTTCGCCTTGGCTTTTCCGACGCCTCCTCGGTTTTTCACTTGTGACAATCGAGCCATGATCCGACCGTCGAATCGGTATTCTATTTTGAGATGTGCACTGAGGTGGAATCCCTTCGGGGACAATGAGAGTCCTAACGCGAGCTCTGAGCAAACGTTGACCATACCTGCCGTAGCTACAAAGCTCAACCATGTCTCGCACGGAGCGGAGACGGTCTCATCGGATGCCCTAATGGAGCAGACATGTCCAGGCTTTCTGACGTCGATGACGGTGGATCTCGTTGGCAAAATACTTTTGAGTTTGTCAGACAGGCTGATGCGGCTTCTAAACAGATACGAGAGCAACTCCACACTTCTATAGAAGTGTCGCGACGTTGTCACAAGCATTTTTTGGTATTGAACAGAAGGCTCTGTTGCAGAGTCCGTTCGGAGAAAGCCCCAATTTCGGAAGGTGCTGCCCGCTCCGACATTTTATGACCACCGAAGTCCGCAACCTTAACTTCACGAGCTTCCTTTTCTCTTGACGACAACTTCTGCAATCTCCGATTGTCAAAAGGATCAAAACGACGAAATGCATCCGGCAAAGTCAGAGCTAAGGTAATGGAGCTCATTGGGAAAGCAGACCAAATACACTAGTTTTGTGGCCTTGCAAGAGAGTGGCTGACAATGGGCTGCTAAGCCAAAAAAAAAAAAAAAAAAAGAAGAAAAGTAATGTCTGAGCAAAGAAGTTATCATAGGCTATAAATAGGGGACAAACTCATGATAGAACCTAGCGAGTGACACGATAAGAATGCCATGAGGGAGTCTTAGATCATCAACCAAATACATCATCTCACAGTCGGTAGCCTTGAGCCTTTTGTGTCCAAGTGTCGCGCAATTTCCCATCATTAAAACTCCTTCGACTGTCTAATCAATGATGCCAGCAATGCAATGCGTACTATTAGTCTCTATGACCGTCGTGCCACAGCTTCGTAGTGGTTTTCCTCGCCGATGATATCCATCATTTCTTTAACTAGTACGCGATGCAGGTTTATTCAATGCAATGCAAAGCGTCCGAACACCGTGGCTCTGGTTTTCACATTTGTCATACAAACCTCGCGGCATGACAGGCCCGAGGCCTAGTCTACGGACCGGGAAACCACGCACGAGCCAACTCTATGCTCACTTCCAATACAGTGCGTTTAGCATTAAACTTACCACAGTAACTCTATGTCCGGGAACTTTTGATCCTTTTTAGGAGGTTTTCCGTCGCCGCTTTTAGAGTCACTTACATCCAAAATGCCGAGTCCAACCCATACAATACCATCAACTTTCTAGCCTAATTCTTGCCCCCTTTTATGCGGTGTCGATTTATGCTCTCTGCATTTCAAAACCTAGTAATCTAATTCTTCATTACACGTTATTAAATTATTATTGTATTAATGGCACAAGATCTAGACTAGTATATTAAATATTTAAGCTAGGCATTCACTTTGTTAAAGCTTCTCGTCATCATTAAAGCTACTCCTAATAGCAAGTCTGCGTCCATATTTTTAGCAGTAGTAATGAGAATGCGTATAAATGAGCTTTTGTAATCTCTAGCAATTTTGAACAAGTGCCGCGCGAGCAGCTACTCTGGTGTTAGCAACTCTAGCTATAGTACAAGAAGTTTATGGCTTTATCGCCGTATTACATTAACCGTATGTTAGGTAGAGCAAGTACAGTTGGAGAACCTTAGCAAGTGTAGCTAAAGGACCTTGGAAGCTGTAGCTAAAGCAATATTCATTCCGTTCCGACCATTCATTCTAGTCTGCTAGCGCCTCACTCAATGCTAACGCACGTCCGGTAATCCAACGTAAAATCTCAGCCGCTGCTTCTTATCCGCAGTCGTGCCGTTGGTAGGGAGATTTAGTGCTGTTAATATACGATCTAGAGCCGGACCTGACATATTCAAAAGCTGAGCGGGTGTGGCAGGGAAATCTTGGACGTCGGCATTTGTCGTATATTCACGGAGTGCGGTAAGAGGGACGTCGGATCTTCTAATGCCAGAGTTTTGAAGGCGGGCAATAGAATTGTACTCGCTGTATAGTTATAACTAGTTAGCAGATAAGAAGGACGTCTAAATAGTAGTCACTCACGTTGCCCGATGACCTGTGGTGATGTCGATGCGGAGTTGTTGCATCTGTTGCTGCAGCTGTTGCTGCATCTGGAGCATCTGCTGCATTTGTTGCTGCATCTGCTGTATCTGTTGCTGTGTTTGTTGATGGTTTTCCCGCATCTGCTGTATAATTGCAGTGGACTGAGAAATTGGAGGAAGGTTGGCAAAATTTACCATCTCGATGCTAGCTTGCTGGAGTCCCGAGGCGGCTTGCTCGAGCCCTTGTGCTAGGAGCCCGAGATCTGGTTGTGGGCCGAGCTGAGCTCCAGGCTGGGGGGAACTAACGTCTGCCATGGCTTCTAGTGGTGGGAGAAGACCCGGAGAACTGAGTGTGTGGTGGGGGTGTGGTGTGGTGTGGTTGAGGAGAACGAAAGTTGAAGTGGGGCTGAGCAAGCAGGTGTAAACAATGTGCACGGTCAGCGGGGACTGCACGCAATTGTGCTTTAACCGTGATCCTAGACCGTATTATAACTGAGTGGCTTGATGGCGCAGCTCTAACCATCAGCAGCTGATCCTCCCGTGCTTACCATACGTACGTCATGTACCCATGCCGCTGTTTGACATCCGTCATCGATCTTGGCTTTTCAGCTTAATGTTTAACATAAATGACAAGCAAGCGCGCCACCTTATCAACTCTTTCCACCGTTCTAGCAATATATTTTCACAACTCATTAAGTCACTACAAATATAATATATATCCTCGATCAAGTAGTATCTATAGCACCCCTCCCGCACGTATGCAATTTATGCGCAGCCTCCCTGCAGCGGCTGCAGCGTGTAGAAGCCTGCCGGCTTGCACCCGATCGCGCCTTACCTTAATGTATCTCGCCCTCTAGCTGCTGCTTAACCCCCTTTTGAGCAATAATCTTCTGTCCCTCTGCATATAATAAGGCGCCTTGCTTCTGAATCAACTACTTTTTGCACCATTCTTATGTTGTGGCGGCCATATTTGCTATCTTAATGCTAGCGATTTAACCCTTTACCTGAATAAAATATTATCTCAGTGCTTTTTTCCAGCTGATTAATCGCTGCGATAATAGAGCCAGGTGATGAGCTCGTATATCTTCGAATCCGATCGCGAATTAATGTTGATTAAGCCCCTAATTCGCGCTGGTTGCTTCCTATATAAGGGACCTCTAGCGTAGGCGGTGGTGGCGCACGAAGCTTCATACTAAGCTTTAGTGTCACTGCTTTTGGATTATACAGGACTTAACCTGCGCCTTAAAAGCTTGCGCTGATAGCATCTTTATAGATTGCCTGGGATTCGAGCGAGTTATAGCTCTTATAGCTATCTCTAGCCAACCTGCCCAGCGCTACGCTCAGCAAGCAGCTTATCTGCTATATCTCGTACAACACCTAGAGAGGGCGCAAATCCTTATAAATCTAGGTCGAGAATATTTGTAATAATAGCCTCCTCTTCTAGCTTGGTAAGCTTCTTTTTGAATTTTGCTTACAATCGCGTCTTGCAGCAATTCTGCCGCGTCGTCGGTGCATTGTTCTTCGAGAAACGTTATATATAGAAGCGGCGTGTCTTTCGCTTTAAAGTTGCTTATTATTGATAGCTAGGGAGATATCTGCTTCGTTATAGCTTAATTGGGCATTCGTGGGTTGAGCTATTATTATTAGAAGGTAAGATGTTGAGTGAAGTCGGGGAGGTGGCGCGCTCGCTTGTCACTTACGTTAAAGGAATATAATCTAGAAGTCTTCTAGTGGTACGTAAGCCTTGCTCCCCTTCCGGACTCGCTCCGTTTTGTGAAACCAACGGTGCCTCTGATATAAATCCTTTTAGGCCACTTCTTGATTCAAGTAAACCTAACGCTAGCTCTATGCTAGCGATATTACTAGTGCTGAAGCTTTGACATAACACTCAATGCAAACTTCCCCGCTCGATGGCATTGCTGATCTGTTAGATAGGACGCCTAGTCACACGACACAGCTTGCTATTGTATCCCGAAACTCCGGGTCCGATCCAGGTTGGAGTAAATGGCGCAAGCAATTAACCTACCCGGCCTAAGTTAAGAGGGCTATACGCCGAGCTCTATGAATTCGGACTTCATTCTGTAATATCTCCAGGGAGGGCCGCAAATCATCGATACAGAATGCTTAAGAGCAGCAGATAAGGGGGCTCGAAGTTTATGCCTCAATTGTCCTAACAACTCCGGCATCTAAAGTCTCCGCCACGGATTTCAATTCGTCCGTGGCTTCGGGGTTCAATTTGTCACCCACTTAGGCGTTCGTTTACTAGTTGGCTAGTTTTGTCGTCCACTGCCGCGGCTCATAGCTAAAAATAACGCCATCAAAAAGCGTGGGCTTTCAAATTTCCTCGAATATATTGGCCAATATCCTCGCGTGGCATAGTTGCGGCATATAGATGAGCGGTCCATTCAAAGGGCTGTTGCCCAAGAAGTGAATAGCTCTCAGCCAATCAGAAAAGACCCGGTCGGACTTCAGCTAGCGCCTTCGCTAAGGACTTTAGCATGGCCTCGTATTTTCCATCTGCCAACCCTGCGTGCATCACACACCCACCAGCCGGTAACACGACCTCGCAAACACTTGACAGACCAGCTGTAGCGTCGACAACTTTCTGTTCCCATCGCGCACGTCTTTTGTAGCAGGGCGAGAGTGGCACCCGTATCCGTCCGCACGCAGGCCGCCCGCCTGAAGGTGAAGGACGCCTTCTCGGTGCTCGAAGAGGGCGCAGGGGGTCACACCTGGCCAACAACTGCAGCTTTGGGGCCCCATGTGTAAGGCTGAAGAACTCATGGTCGGCATGCTGTGTTTTTGCTCAGCTCACGGTTCCCTGCGACCCATCACATGGCCGCCTCGGGTATCGTGGCATACTCCACTCCCGTCAGTCGCGAGACAGTAGCCGTTGTGAGGCTCCAGTACGCAAGCTGACATGAGCTGAACCGACTCGCTGACAGCTTCCTCGGACCTGGCCAGGAGGGCCGCATACTATCTGCAGTCACTTCCAACCTTTACAATAAAGGAAGGCGCAAAAGCCTTCCTGAATACCAAACGAACCCAATGCCTGTTGTTGGCCCAGCATCCATCACACGCCATCGACAGCACATAGATCAACCATCCACCACATCGACCACCCAAGGCATCCAAACATTTAGAATCTGCAAACGTGCTCTCTTCCATAGGCGGTCATGGAGTCCTAAGTATCTCTTGGAGCGGCGTTACTTGAGGCCAGCTGATGGTCGGTTCTAATGACGCCACCAATGTATCCAGCCATCCAGCTGAACTGCAATCGCTCTCGTGATGTACCAACATTTCTTGACTACAGCAGGAGTGTATAAGATGGTCTTGCCTAAATAATTTACTAACCTACAAGACGCTCACTAAAAAATGGCTGAAACCAACAAGTTCAAGGCTCCTCCCGGAGTCCCACAGTACGTTCTGGATCATGGTAAGATTTTTGTGCATAGCCTTCCTACGCCCTTCTTATTCCCAGCACGATCCGCAAACCTTTTGGCGAGTTATTGCCTAGATTTGTTTTAGAAGCCGACAAGCCACAGCCGCGTTACGGTATTCCTTCACTATCGTATCTCCATCGTGTTTTGATATCGTCTATTTCGTATTTTTTAAGGACTCCCATCTATTTCCAAGCGAGAATTCAATGCATTGCTCTAACCTAACTTCTAGCCCCACTTCTCCACCTCTACAGCAAAGACCCATACTTCCCGTCTTCATTCGCCGCCACACTCCGCAATACGCGCCCGCAAATCAAATTCAAGGACATTTCGATCCCCGCCCCGCCTCTAACGCTCTCCAATCTCGATCAACTGAACAATGTTGGTGGCGGCGACATCTATCTCACTAGCAACGTTGACATCACTACAAACCCCAAGTGGCTTGAAGGCATTAAGCCGGACGCAAATGGAAGGACCGGCGAGGAAAAGACGTCCGTGATTATTGTTGTAGATAAGGGGAATGGCGTTCTTGATGCGTTTTATATGTACTTTTGGGCGTTCAATTGGGGTGGCATTGTTCTTGAGAAACAGCTCGGTAAGTTTTTTATTACGCATAAACAAATAATACGAAGAAAGAAAGAAATCTTCGACTTTGAACCTACCTTGAGCATGTCAAACTAGGCTTTCTTTGTGATCTAGTATGCTGATGCTCCAATAGGCGACCATGTGGGAGACTGGTAAGTTACCCGGCAATTTCGACCTCGGTTCAGCGCGGGTAGAAGAGAATAACGAAGGAAACAGGGAACACAACATGATACGCTTTGAAAACGGGAAGCCATCCGCAGTCTGGTTCTCGCAGCACGCCAACGGAGAAGCCTTCAAGTTCTCCATCCTCAAAAAAGACAAGTCTGGCAAGCGCGTAAGCTCTAAGCTCTCCATCCCAACACTTATCCTTCATAACCCCCCCACGGCACCACAACCCCCAGACAAATCTTCCACGCTATGTCTCATTTCAGAGAGGGGTGAAGATATTGGAGCGGGAAACGCTAACACATCTCCCCTAGCCCATCGTCTACGCAGCCAACGGCTCCCATGCCCTATTCCCTACCTCTGGCTCCCACGACCACACAATTCCTAACCTAAACCTACCCACCCCGCTCCTCCTTGTCGACACCACCGATGCCGGCCCCCTCTATGACCCCTTACCCTCCTCCTACTTCTACCGCTTCGCTAACCACACTTTCACCCCTTACGACGCTTCGGCCCCAACCGCCTTCCTCTACTTCCGCGGCCGCTGGGGCGACGAACAGTACCCTGATAGCGATAAGCGGCAGCAGCAGTTGGTAGGGAATAGGAAGTATACGGGGGGTCCGACCGGGCCGGTAGATAAGCAGCTTGAACGCAAGGAGATTTGGCCGCAGAATAGTTGGAGTGATGGGCAGAGGGTGAGGGGTAGTTTTGGGATCATTGGCGTGGATTGGGAGGGTATTGGGAATAAGTTTAAGAAGTTGTTTGGGAAGGGCAAATCAGTCGTTAGGGTTAATGTTGCGGGCGAGGTACTGAAATAAGGCATCATGGTGAATACGGGGGGATCGAGTTGTTTTTTGTTGATACGTCGTATATAATGTTTGGTCTAAAAGGACTTGTGATGGATGAGATATCTAATAAGTGGCTGATTCGGAAGACATTTACTACAAGACTCGTATCATATACTATTGACGCAGGATGCCTTCCTTTGCTCTGGTAAATGTACGAATTCCTGGTCTACTCCTCGCTCTTCCTCCACTTCTTCTTCCTCTTTTCCTTCTTCTGCTTCTTCGAACTCCCCACATCAGTCTTCTGTGCACCCGCCTCCGCATCCTCATCGACGTCCATTGCCTCAACTTCAGCCTCGGCCTCCCTAACTTCTTGCTTCAGCGGATCCACGACCCTTACCGGGGCTAGCACATCAAAACTCCCCGTGCCCGTACCTCCCAGCTTCCCTACCACAATCCTTGCACTCGGATTCAACAAATCATCCCAGTCCTTCTCCAACACCGCATCCCTCAAAAAGCCCACCGTAGTCTCAAAGCTCATCTTCATGAACGGGCTCACATTGCTCTTCATTCCGTTCCGATTAAACGGGGTGAAGCCACCGGCCTTGGTCATCGTGTCGGCGATGAGATTGAGATGGCGGTTATCGACAGCAATGCCGTGACCGCTGAAGACGGCCTGCATTTCATGGACAATGGTAGCGCGGCAGGCTTCTACACCGTAGAGATGTAGCATGGCGACAATGTCGTTTGTGAAGATGCGGGTCGTGTCTAGGATGTGTGGGAACTCGCGCATAGCTATCAAATTCGCGCCCTCGGTGATGATTACTGGGATTTCTTCTTCCCCTACTTTCTCCGAGGACAGGACGCCCTTTTCGATACCGGGGATGACGTGGATGGTAGCAAAGTCTGCGGCTGCTTCGACGTGATGCAACATAAGGAGTTTGGCAGTCGAGGCGCTGAATTCGAAAGTTATCTCGCAGAATTGACCGGCTTTGTCATCAAAGTAGAAGTCAGAAATGTCGGCACAGAGCTTGCAGATGCGCTCGCGGCGAATATCCGAAGCTTCTTCGCGAGTGATGAGGGCTTCTTCGGCGTCGTCATCATTGTCTGATATTGCCGGCTCCGGGCTTGCACCGCGCGAAGGCTTGGGACTGCCACCGTACGTCTCGTCTTCAGAGACGCCTAGCGAGCCCTCGCGGCGGAGGCCTTCGGCGAATACCTGTTCGTCATCGTCCGGAGCCTCGAACTCGACGCTATCTTCGCGTCGACCACGCTGTTTGACGTAGGTGGTATCAGCTTCGTCCTGACCATCATCGCTTTCATCGTCTTCTAGACCGCCTTCGTTGCCGGCATCGTCTAGTCGAATGGCCTGCTGCTCGACGTTGCCAGATGACTCGCCGATGATGGGTACTGCTGCTGACTTGGCCGCAGAAGCGCTGGATAGTGACTTGTTTGTAGACTTCTTTTTCAGATCGACCCGGACCATCTTCTGAAGGCGAGGGCAGAACTTCTTTTCCAACGACTCGGCGACATCCCGGACCTTAATTGCATATTCTTGGCAGTACTCTTTAGTAGGGTAGAAGTCTAGACGGATCTTGAATTTCCTAGCTTGTGAGAATTGAGTGCTAGGACCAAGCTTTTCGTTGATGGTGACTTTGTCTAGAACTGCTGATAGCGGAAGGCGACTTATGCTTTTGGCGAATTTCTCGCATTGCTCCTTGGGCAGTTCCGGATGAGGATATAGAGTCATCGCAGGTGTCGAGATCTTGGCACTTGCGGTCATGACGATTTCTCGTAGACGAGGAATGCCGAGTGTGACGTTCTTTGCGGCGTGCCCTGCCAAATGGAAGGTGTTGAGTGTCATTTGCGTCGACGGCTCTCCTATTGACTGCCCAGCTACCACACCTACGGCCTCGCCAGGCTCGATGAGCGACCTCAGATACTTGACGTCTAGCATGGCTTCGAAGCTCTTCTTGAGGACTACACCAATAGTATCACCCTTTTTCTTTTTGATAAGCTTGTCAGGGTTTTCGTCGCAGTACTGAAAGTTATTAGCACAGTCATTATACATAATCGTGTGAGACATACCCCTTTCTTGGCGGCGTAGAACTTTTCTGAAACGCTTCCACTGTATCGACTTGGCATGTAAACCGAGAGAGCAGGATCCATTGCTGAAATGTTGCCCGTTTTTCTCACCTTCTTAAAGGCGGCCTTGGTGTAGTCAGTTGCTTCCTGGCTGTGAACTTCAGTATAGCCCTCAGCAATGTTGAGAGACTGGTACATGGACATGAAGTTATCGGCCTGGAACTTGAAGTCGTTCAGATACTTTTGTTTTGTAGTATCCAACCCATCTTCTCCATAAAGAAATTGCACCATGCTGCCGTCTGAATCTCGCACTGAGGTATCGTATTCGACACGAAGACCTTCCATACCCTTGATGATACATCGTTGAAGATAACCAGAGCGGGAAGTTTTGACGGCGGTATCAATGAGGCCTTCACGGCCGGCCATGGTATGGAAGAAGTACTCCTGGGGCCGAATTCCAGTCAAGAAACGATTCACAACGTATCCGCCAGCACGAACGTTGGTTTCGAAGGGTTTGAAGCATGGAAGAGTTTTTCCGCTGATCATTACTGGGACACGTCGACCTTCTAAAACCTGCTGTCCTAGGTTGCAGGAAATCTGGTTGGCATTGACTAGGCTTCCTTTGGCGCCGGATCCTGTCATGGCCTGCATTTGGTTCTTGGGAAAAGGCTTGATAAGCTTCTCTGGCAAACATGCTTGGGTTACTGCGGTCGAGATCTTTGCAGTAGCAGCATTGGAGAGCAAATCAAGGCCATGGTGCTTCGATTCGTCCCGCAAAACTTGCTCCAACCGCTTCCGCAGCTCTCCATTTGTCGGAGCAATTTTTGTCGCGTCGAGGGTAACGTAGTTGGAAGCAACCTCAAAACCAACCCTTTCTGCCTCCATCAGCTTCTCCAACCGTGTGCGATCACCGTCTTTGGTGAGAATCAAGTCTTCAACACCACAAGAAAATGCTCGCATGTGAAGAAGCTTAGTGAGGAGTCGGCCAAGAACGCTGAGAACACGCCCGGCTATGGCATGACCGTAACTCTCGTAAATACCATTCACCAGCCCACCGCCAGCAGGTCCAATCTGGCTCTTATCTAGAATCCCACAAAGAAGCTCACCGTCCTTGACAATGACGGTCTGTTCCTCGGAATTTGGCCCCCAAAATTTCGAATTTGTTTGGGACTTGGACGTCAGCGTCAGTCCTGGATACTCTGCGGGCTTGATGTTCTTCAGAATAGTAGTGACGATCTGCTTCCCAGTCCACAATGGCCGCGGTTTCACAATCGCAGGAGGAGCCGTGAGGAGCGAGCCAGACGTGGTGTGGCCATCCTCAGGTCGCAATGAGGAATAGAGGAGCTGTTGATATTCTTCTCGAGTGAAAAAAATATCTTTGTTGGTGAGCCATACGCTAATGGATATGTGATCTTGGATTAGACCCCTGAGAGGCTTCCCGGCAGTCGCTGAGAGATACTGATGGTCAGTGTCGGCGATTGTCGCTGCCTCGGCTCGAGCGATTTCATTCTGAGGGAAATGCATGTTCATCTCGTCACCGTCGAAATCAGCGTTGTAAGTATTGCAGTTTGCGTAATGCATTCGAATCGTCTTCTCTCCTGGTAATACCCGGGCACGGTGGGCCATCATGGAGGGTTTGTGGAGTGTCGGTTGGCGGTTCATGATGACAATATCCCCGTTGTTCAAATGTCGATGGACCTTTTTATTTCTCGATCCGTTCACTCTTGTACTCGATGGTGCTAGGAGTTGGTTTGCAAGGGCCTGTCGTTCCTCGAAATTCTTTTTTCGTAATGCGATGACTTGACCGTGCTCGTTTTCGATCGCAACGGCTCCTGGCCACTTGTCTGGGCCATTGAGGACTGCCTCTTTTAAGTCGTAGAAGTTATGATTAGTCACAGGCTCTGGGTATGTCAACTTCTTTGCGAACACGGGAGGAACGCCGATCTCGTTCGTCTCGATGTTCGGATCTGGCGAGATGACACTACGTGCAGCAAAGTTGACACGCTTCCCCATCATGTTCTTGCGGAACAGACCTTCCTTTTTCTCGAGATTTTGTTTGATACCATCAGCATTCGCCCTCCCAGCTAGGCCTTGGACTGGATTAGCATCACGGTCGATGAGGGCATTGACTGAACCTTGAAGGTTCACCCAGGCGGTCTGTAGGTCGCTAAAATCGCGCCGGCGGAAGCCGGCTTCATTCTCCTGGCCTTTCATTTCGTTACTGATCTGGCGCATTGTATCGCAAGCGTTTAAGATATTCTTGTAGAGGGAATTCTTCGGGGACTCAGCTATTGAGTCACCCGTCCTGTCCTCCATCCTATAGCGATTTGGCGGGACAATGATTGCTTGCATGAAGAATATGTCCGGCGTAATTTCTGAACGGGACTTTGATCGCGAGTAAGGACTGTACACAAGCCGTAAAATCTCTGACTCAGTTTCGAACAGAAGGACCATGGATGCCCTGACCTCCGATGCGGTGAGGTAATCTTGAGAGTTTTCGGGAGCATTGATCATGCCGCTATTTCGCGGGGATTTTGTCATTGTCTCTGAGCTTATGAGCGTACCATCTGCTTCTTGCACGTCAAGTATTTCCAAGTCCTCATCGTCCGATGAAGAGAGTTCTAGATCGGCAACTGCTTCATCAGCATGTGGATGCTTCTTGTTCATTCTTTCGTCTCTTTTAGAAAGGATATCGAGCGGGTTGTATAGGTGTTTCTCCGTCTGAGCCATTATGGCCTTTTCTTTTCCGGACAGATTCTTGCGGAAAATCTTGATAGCGCGGTCTTTGCGGTATGTAGGATTAATGCTGGTTATTAAAAAAAAAAAAAAATTAGACAGTTGTGACCCCTGCACGCAGAGTACTCACCCGCCGCAATTTCGACATTTTTTGCTCTTGCCCATCTCAACATAAAACTCCTTGATTACTTGTCGCCGAGCTTCGGCGACAGCTTCATTCTTATACCTTGGCTGACGAGGGCTATTTTTTGATATACCGGCTCGCTTCATCACTTTCTTCACGTAGTCATTCCGCTGGCCAACAATGCCATCTCCGTCCTCCTCGGATTCGCCGCCGTCATCTTCAATGCCTGTCTTCTGTCCCTTTGCACCTATGAAGTTTATGTGTTCGTGCATGTCATTTGCCTCTTGTACTAGCCCACACCTGATAAGACGGAGCTTTGAGACGTATTCGTTGATTTGGACACGGGAGAGCTTAAATTTATGGCAGTAACCACATTTGCCTCGGAGGAGACGGAGGAGCTGGTCCATGAAGGTAAGATGGTACACGGGCACAGGGAGATCGATATGGCCGCAATGGCCGGGGCAGCCAAGCAAGGTTGTCAAACCGCATGTCGAGCATCTAGCGACCGTCTTTTGTTAGTAATTTTCCCGGTGCATGGGGGTGAAGATATGAAAAGGAACTTGAAGCTTTAGCTTACGGGTTGTCCAAGAATGCCCCCAAGGCCGTATCATGGAGACCTCCAGGCACTGGGTGCAGCAACGAATCAAACGATGTCGGATTCGTTATACGCTTCACGGACAGTGCGCGCACGTCGTCGGCGGCGAGGAACCCAAAATCTACACCCGTAATGGTCGAGGAGACAGGCTGCGAGGTATTCATGATGACTAGGAAGCCGGGCGCCGTAATGGGCCTCCTGTCCCAAGCAGCAATGGGAACGAACCTACCAAGAGAGGGCAAGACCACTGAACTAGAAGTTTGGCGGGACAATTTTTTTGAGCTCGAGAGAAAGTTCCGCCGTGGTTTAGCCGCGGTTTAGCCGCCAAAGCAGGTGCCAAGAGCGGTGCACGGGGCAGTTTGACAATTTCGGTTCACTACCAGCTCTTCTCGCTGGCCTCTATCTCCTTGTCACCACAACACACCCGATTGCGACCCTGCCGCCGGACATACGTCTCCGCCACTAGCCCTCTCCATAGCCGGCATGGTTGAGAAGCGCCCTTATCCCGGCAGCCATGATGCTGAGAATGGCTCCAAGCGCCCGCGACCGGCGCCTTCCGCTGCCGTGGACGCAATCGCGGCGGCTAGGGCGAAGGCAGCTGCAAAAGCTGCTGAGATCAAAGCGCGTCATGGTAGTTCTGGTGCTCTCACGAATGGCGTCTCGGCGGCTGTCCAGCGACCTTCAACCCAATCTCCAACTCCAGCTCCATCGGCTCCTGGTGATGGCAATGACCGTCTTGCTGCGATCAAGGCGCGCATTGCCGCATTGCAAGCTAGCCCACGCACAGCTTCGTCTCCGGATGCACCTCCTACGCAGACACTTACGCCAGTTTCCGAGCGGGACGGTTCCGGCTCACATGGGCGAAGTCTACGCGCCGATGGGGAGGACACACCACAGATCAAGGAGGGAACAGGTCCGCGGTTTGCAACGGCGCTTGGTAATCGCCAGACGGAGTCTCCTGCGCCCGGCGAAGATGTGAGGTCGCAATCAGAAGAGCTTGCCGAGAATCCGTACTTTGACCCCAAGAATGTTGCCACACCACGAGCCAGGCTCTCCCGAGGTCTCTTGTTCAACCAGCGCGGCAAATATCTGCACCAGGGTTCCAAATTACGTCAACAGTCTCGACTCGAGCAGATCAAATCCCAGATTGCCAGACAGGCTCGTCTAGCAGGACTGGATGAGAACTCTGAGCGCAACTTCCTTGTTCAAGCGCCTCCAGAGGTGGAGTGGTGGGATGAAGGGTTATTGGAGGAGAAGACGTACAACTGCACCGATGATCCGGGAAAAGTCAAAGTTGATGGCGATGATTCTATCGTTACCATATACGTGCAACATCCCGTTCTTCTGAAGGCGCCACAAGATCAGCTTCTCATACAAGTCAAGCCAATGTACCTTACGACCAAGGAACAAGCCAAACTTCGAAGGATGCGCCGCGCTGCAGACCTCAAGGAACACCAAGCTAAGATTCGTCTGGGTCTCGAACCACCTCCACCGCCGAAAGTAAAGCGAGGAAACATGATGCGCGTAATGGGTGAACAGGCTATTGCTGATCCCACAGCTGTGGAGATGCTAGTCGAGTCCCAAATTCAAGAACGACACGACCAGCATGTAAAGGCCAATGAAGACCGCAAGCTGACCAAAGAGCAACGGCATGCCAAAATTGCCGAAAATCAACAAAAAGATGCCAAAAAAGGACTTCATATGTGTGTATTCAAGATTGATTCGCTGGCTTTTGGAAAACACAGATATCAAATCGATCATAACGCCAAGGAGCATTCACTTACCGGTATTACCATCTTCCATCCGAAAATGAACCTTGTCATCGTCGAGGGTGGCTCCTACTCGATCGAGAAGTACAAGAAACTGATGTTGCGCCGCATCAAATGGACCGAAAACGCCCCGCCTACTGAAGCCCAACAAGAGAGACAGGCTGCTGACCCGCAATGGATGAAATCGTTGGACGAGGGAGGCAAATTGAAGGATCTTTCGTTCAACAAATGCACGCTTGTATTCGAAGGCGAAATGAAGCAGCGGGCATTCCGCAAATGGGGATCCAAAGTCTGCGAAACGGACGGCGAGGCGAAGGAAGTGCTCTCTCGGAACAAGATTGACAGTCTTTGGGCACTGGCAAAGAGCTCGGAGTAAGACTTTAACGATGATCGATGGTGGCTTTTTCTATCGACGGCTGCTCATACGGTTGGTTATACCATTTCACAGGCCGTAATTGCATTAGCGGGCGTTCAATGGTTCTCTTGCAGGTCTAAATCTAGGGAATATCTGGTCCAGGATGTAAGTCTTTTCTATCACTATAGTGCAAGAATACAGATGTTAATGTCGATTTGAACGGTGCAGAGAGCTGCAGACTGCCCCGACACCACCCATTGGCCCTGTAGGCAACACAACCGGGGGTGCTCAGCTATTTACTATTTTGTGACATATCCCCTACAAGTAACACTAATTTTTTTTTCCCGGGCTGCCTCTAATCGCGGCATTCCCATGATAATAGTCAGTTGCAAAGGTAGGAAACGCCCCTTTCTTGCTTCCTACACTGCTGTCGTAGTTGGTTGGAAACTGAGTAGGTTTCAACTTTCCTTTCAATTCAAGTCTCGTCATCCCAGTTTTAATTGAATTAAGCATGGGCACATACACGTCCTCTGCATATACTAGGATCTACGTATGATTGATATGTGTCTAGCGTTGTCCAACGTGCCATGCGTGATGTCTACTACTCCCGGTCTTACCGCTTTGCATTGCATCCCATTTCCGTGCCATAGAGGTGCCTAGTATATCCTGACCATGTCGCTACTTATGCGCTAGACTATTTGTTTCCACCTTGCTTCTTGCAAATCCTATGGCTCTATCCTTGCCACTGTTGTATAGTCTAAGACGGTACCGTCCTTGTCGTTGTAGCAGGGCTTTGGCTGGGACTGTGTCAAGGGGAAAGCCGCTCGGTTAACATTCAGGAGCTGTGATGACAGGTTGGAGAGGAAAATATCTACGATATCAATGATCTTAATACATGTTATGAAGATGAGTTCTGGACTGTTTTCATAGTGGCTTGTAAACGCTTGACTAGACTGGTACACTTTGGGTTGAACGTTAAGTGAGGCTAAATGCTGTGCATATGCAGTGGCAGAGACTGATGAGTAGCCTTGTATTGCAACCTGATGACGATAGCAGGCTTCCTCCTAGGTGAAATTCAATATTGTCTGTACAAGAGTACATAAAGACCTTGCAATTATCTTTAAGATGGTTTGATTCGTTCCTTCAGCTCTTATCTAGAGCTTTCGGCCGATTACTAGTCTCAGCCATTCGCTTCCACTAATTCAAAAAAATATAATGCAAAATGCATGGTGTGACGATTTAAACTTGCGAACTATGGATGACGTGATAAAATTCTTGTACGATTAAATTTTCACTGCATCCGTAGCTGTCTTGTCTTGTATCTAGGAGAAGAATGGGAAGATTATGGCTTTGACTCGATTTGGTCAAAATCCCTGCACGGTGGATCGAATCCTCTCTGTGTGGAGGGAAGAAGACATCTAGTCGTGCAATCCTGCATGCGATTGTCCTTCAATGCTGCAGATCTGCTAGCTGGTCATGTCCTAGCCATTTACAACCGCACTTGAGGCTCTCTTTGTATTCCATTTGTCACATAGTTCACTTGATTCAATTAGGGACAAATGACACAGGTATCATTTGCGGTCTATTGCGAACGAATTGTCCGAGTCGCAGATAAGTTGCTCGATCGAGCTTCTCTCAATCCCCGAATCATCTAACAAAAGCACTCTTTCAATTTACCAAAGACGACGAAGAGGAACACCAAACCTATTCGCCTGAGTTTGATTTTGACAATATTATCTTGAAATCACTCATGAACAGGAGCGCGGTCACAGATTTACCCTTATCTGCTAGCTATTATAGCAACTGTAATTGTATCTAGGAAAGCAGTTGGCAAATATTTGTTTCATGAAGTTGGCTCGAAAATTGAAATAGCTGTGCGATTGATCTACTTATTCGTTATGAAGTCAACGCATTCATATTAAGTATGAGTATTAGAACAAGGCTCTAATTCTTTAAGAGTGTTTACAACACACCTTTTTTAAATAGCAAAATCGATGTTGAAGGATTTTTTTGGCTGTCCGATGGTCAGCTTAAAGGTGATGGAGAGAACCAGATTGATGATATCCTTGGGTCGATATATAGCTGCACAATCAGATTCTGAGAATAGATCGCTAAACGAGGGGTGAAAAATATTTTATCAGAAATTTAAGGCTAATCCACATGGTATGCGCCGATTCTGGGTTTATTATAGGTGCCCCACAGTGTATGAAATATATAAAATGTGGTGAGAGGCGAATCTTGTCTCAAGGAGGTAGATGAGGAACTGAGCTGCTTGATTGAGGAAGGCCAGCAGGCCATATTTATGTGCATAGAAAAAGGGGTATATCAGCTGATATCCGGCGTGATACCGTACGACGATATCCGATACAGCTCGGCAGACTTGCCAAAATCCCTATCACATGAAATATGGAAAATAGTCGTGGCAGTGAGGAAGGTTGGTTCTGGATATCTGCACGAAATTGGTATTTGCTGTTACAAAGGGAGCTTAGTATTGATTAGGAGCTAAACTAGCAGGATACAATACGTTGAATAGTGCTATTGCGGGAAAATCTCACTACTGGATCTGGCTTCAACCCGTAGTCCAGAGCTATTGCATCGCTCGGTCAACCTCTCCTCGAAACCAACAAAGATCGTCTCCGTTTTACAAATTCCTCTCAATAACCTTCCGCAACTCCGCTACCTTGGCACCACGAACCCCCTCCTGTATATCCCCATCCTTGAACACGCTAAACGTTGGCATCTGGCTCACGCCCAACTCCTGCGCTATATCAGGCGTCTCTTCAACATCGTATGTATAAAATTTTACGTCTGGATATTCTGACATCATGTTTTGGACCTCGGGAGCTATAGCTTTGCATTGCGAACACCATGTTGCTGTGCCCTCGAGGACTGTTACGCCTTCGTACATTACGGCTTTGAGGTAGGCAGATCTGGATTCTAGGACAGGAATATCGGATGTGGTTGGCATTACGTGTATGACGAATTTGAAATTTGTTTTGAGGCGTTTAAGAAGTCAAACCTTTGGGGATAGATGGGTGGGAAGTGGGTGTGTGATGTCATATACGAACTGTTACTAACTTGGGAATTCGACTAGCTGATATTGGATTAGTAGATACCAGCATAATTCTCGTGACTCTCTTTCGAGATTTCGAAGTATTCAATCCGGCGGGGAGTATGTTCGGTTATGTAATGTCACTGCGGTTATATCTTGGATACATCTCATTCTTCCTCAAATCTTGCATAGTGCCACTTCCTTGAAGATGGCAAAGTGAGCAGTCGAGAAATTCGAAAGAGCGAGAACACGGGTCATAGACTGAGAAAGCTGAGTAAGAGATATACTCGTATGAATAATTTTTTCATCCTTAATTCCCCGCAGAGTTTTCTGCTATCTAAAAGCCCATATCGTCAAGACTCATGGAGACACGTCTTCTACGCTAAATTTTACACCAAGGGTTTGATAACTGGAAATATTTGCATCAAACTTGCGTAGTTAGACCGCCCTGCTCCTGCCTAGAGATTTGAAAAATTTCTTCATGGGCATCTACGCCATATTATCGCATGTAGGAATCTCCAGAAGACGTGGGATCCTGATGACTACTGCCGGTTAGAAACTTTCTTTTAGTCAGTTTTGATGAGAGAGTTGTCCCATGCGTCGATTATTTACCCTTCATCTGGTCACAATAAGTGGTTCTCTCCTTCTAAATGCTTAAGCCCATCGACTTGACAGCGCAATTGACAAAAATATTGGGTATAGTGCTGATATATATTTCCTGCAAAAACAATTCTATTTTTTTGTCGCAAACTCATCCGTTGTATACAGTTTGGGAATGGAGTGCAGATCGTAGAGAGACAAATCAATTCAGTCTGGGATTCATGGAGTTTCTAAAATGCGGAATGGCAAGACGCCATGTTCTGAATACGTACTACAGAATCGGAGTCGAAATTAAATATGCTAAGATTAAAAACCGATGATGAGTAGTGTATAGAAGGACAATAAAGCTAGTCGGAGTGTCTAAATGGCTTTGTATTAGAATATGTAACTTCGAGGATACGACGATTAGTATTCGAAGTCAAGAATTAAAACCGGTGCTGTGCTGCTCTCGTGCCTTAGTGAAAATTCGATCAAATGTATCCGTTATACACGGAACGACTGGTGTACGAGAATGACGAATGGGATTATCGATGGCAAGCTATCTTTTCTCTAGCCATAAGAACATTTCCTGTTTCCTCCATCCGACCCCATACTCCCTCAATATATGGATTCTTACTGAATGCTTTACAACATCTCACGTATGCGACAAGTACTCCGCAAAACTAGAAATACATACCATTGGAATGTCCGATGTGGATTCCAGTAAGCAGTGATAACATATTTCTAATGTCGAGGCCCCCCAGCCAAAAATTTGCGGCTACTGACTTGATGGGGGAATTCAGGGTCTTCAGCCGGATCAGAGTCGGTCTTTCCAAACAATATCCAAATTCTTGAATGGAACCGTTGATGCTCTCCATCCCACATCTCTCAAAAACAATTTCACGAATGCAAGTATATAGCTCGTGACTTTAGCGAATTTCCCTTTGACAAAACATCTGGCTTGGAAATGGAACTGAGTGAATATCTGACAAAGGTGTAAGCCGCTGCCGGAAGAACAATACCTCCTTGTTCTTGTACATCGAATCTGTGGCGATGAGATACGTGGGCCAAAAGTGCGCATTTGCTTAGTGATGGCCCAATCCTCTTTGTTCTGTATCTATCTGAAAACTAAGGAAATCAGACCAGGATGACCGGTGCCTTAGATCCGCCAAATTAAAATATGTATAATGCTTGATAAAAGAAAGAAAATTATGACACAGAAGTTTAAACTTCAATGAATTGAAATTACGAGACAGGACTTCGATTTGATACATGCAGTAGACGACAAGTTACTGGAAACATGACGGTGGTGAATTCGGTGTGGCGAGAAGGGAGTAGCGGTAGGCAGTATTGGCTGTAGGGGTGGTTGCTGCATAAGATATGCTTCCATGGGCGAAGTCAGTTTGCGATAAAAAAAAATTGACGCGTCGACTTGGACCTTAGCGTTGGTAGAGTTGCTCGAACCTATAGTATAAAACATACGTTGCACAAGCTAACATAAAAGCATTTGGTTAACAACAAGTCTCTTGTGGTAAGATTCCCGTTTTGAACTTCAAGCGAATAGATAGGCTATTAATCTATAGCGAGTTGTAGAATGAAAAAGGCGTCAACATAATTATAGGCATTGTTGAAGTTTAGTAATCTGTTCTTCTCATTTAAGGGGCTTTCGGATATTGAGGACTGGGTACCATCGGCCTTGTAGCCTAGTGATCTAGCATTTGCTGATAAACCTCTGGCTCTACCCTACAGCCTGCTCTTGGGACATAGAAACTACTTTTTTTTTCTGTGGGGCTTGTTCACACAAGTTGAGCAGCTGAAATATAGAAGTTCGACAAAAAATAGAAAATTCTCTGTGTTATTCTTTCTGCGATTTACTAAACTCAATTTGAGCGAACGTCACGGCCGGCAGTTTTGTTGTCGTGGGAGAGCGACGTCAACACATTTCAGCCACCTACTGTAATATTAAGAAAACTAAATACGCACGGAAAAACTATTTTGACAGCGCATAGTATTGAAGCGTATTATATAATTAGATTCCCAACTCACTGAAGATGCACACCACAACAACCGGCAATACTCAGCATCAACATCATTCCATGCACTCTATGATACTCAACTAGCATCCCGCATGACTTGTTCACCGAAACCCAACCCCTTCAACCATTCTTCGATCGCCTTCGCACTTTCCTTAGGCGCCTCCTCAACCACAAAATGGCCTACTCCATCTCCAATCTCCATAGCCTCCAAAATGATTCCCCTCGCCATCTACCCCTCCCACTCCGCCTTAATATTACATTCCCCGCCTATATAATCCTTCCCATATAACAACAACACCGGACACTCCACCTTCCTCCCACCTTGTTCATCCTCCTCCAACATCTCGACATCCCTACTCGCTCCAGCTTCATAATCCCTACACGTCGCCTCCACAACACTATCCTCGGTCAAAAACCCAGCATAAACATTGAAAGCTCTATCCGCTTTAAGCGTCTCTAGACGTGTGAGATTACTGCCTGCCCATCGGTTTAGAAGTTCTCGACCCCAGTTGTCCCCGCCAAATGCACGTATCATGCGCGTTGCGAGCGAGACGTTTGCTAGGAATGGCCAGTGGAACGATCCCGCAGCCGCTTTCGCGTTTTCGTAGACCCTCCACTGTGATGTTGTTGGTAAGATGTCTATAAAACACGCTGCTTTAATTTTAATTTCGCTAGCTCCGTGGACGGCGAGGTGGTGTGCGATCCTTGCACCGCGGTCGTGACCGATGAGAATGATTGGGACGGGAAGGGAAGAGGAGCCACTGGTGGAACGTTGAATTTGTGTTTTCAGTGCTGAGAGACATGTTTTTCCGACTGCGAGCTTGTCGTTTTGGGATATTGGAGCGCTCAGGCTGTAGCCGGGGAGGTCAGGGATGAAGAGAGGAGCATTGGGTGGGAGGAGGGGGATAAGCTGTTGTTGTTGTTGTTGTTGTTGTTGTTAGATTCTATTTTATTTAACTCAAGTAGTTACAACAACGAAGGGGTGGGTGCGAGCTTACATGTCGCCGTCTATAATTATATGCATTGGTTTCCAGTTAGATGGTTGGATAGTATTGGGTGGGGCTCACATGTATGAAGATTGAGGATATCCGTGGAACAACACCAATACCGGATTCCCATCCGAAACACACCCTAATCCATGAGTATACGTGCAGAGCTGCTACTTACCCATAATAGTCTTCTCAAAACCTAAAGTCTTGAATTTTTCGTCTTGGAGCAGTGCTGCAGCGGCCCACATCTTGAAGACTTAATATGAAACTCTAAGGAGGAAATATCAATTTAAGCGCCGACTTTCCAAAGGTAACCTTCTTTGAACCAGGGATTTCCTATAGCCATCGGGGTGTCACCTAAATAGGCCTCTAATTTGCGCTCTTGAAAGTTTCTTAGATAGCTCGCTGAGAATGACGTGGCGTACCCCGCCATCACTACTGGAAAGCGGAATACGTTAGAGTGCCTGGCTAGTAAGTTCCCACACGTGCACGGCCGCTGCCAGGTGCAAGGAGCTTGGTTACTGGAAAGTCGAAATTAATCCGTTGATCGAAAGATTCAGGGTATATTCCTGGGGTATTCTACTGTAAAGACTAGAGCCTTGCAGTAATTGTCCGACTGCGAAGCTGCATTCAGATAATGAGTAGACCCAATATGAAAAGTTACAACGCCGTCGCTATGCATGCTATTACGAGATTGCACCAATGTCCCCCCTGAAACCTTTTACTGCTCCCGCGCCAACATCATCTTTTCTCGCTCTGCTTTTCGCCTAAACTTGCCCTTCTTAGTGTGACGCCTCTCATTCTCCTCCTTCCTCTTGATGGACTTTAGCTCTTCGTTCTTAATCTCGCCAGCCTTCTTGACCTGCTTGGGTAGATGGCGGTGTCGCGCTATCCTTCTAATCTCGGGCATGTGTTTGTACCTCTGTATCAGGGCTTCATCATATTGAAGTTTCTGACGCAGAGCATATGATTTTATACCTTGTCTCGAGGAAGCCTTCGAGCGCCAGAGACGTACGTTGCCATCGTCACTGCCGGATAGGACGTAGTTAGAGTCCGGCGTCCAGGCAACCGAGAAAACGCGCTGCATTCGTTTCGTGTGATAGATGTCTCTGGAGTGTCCTTTGGCGCGCTCCCAGATCCGAATCGTTCGGTCGTACGAGCCAGTGACAAGTTCCTCACCGGTTGGGCTAAACTCTAGGCTCAACACAGCTGCTACATGACCCTTTAAAACATTCAGAGCCCGCTTCATGTTCCTCATATCGAATATGTATACGTTGTGATCTTCGCTTGCGACGGCGAAATTGAATGCTTCCATGGGGTTCCATGATATTGAGTTCAAGGCGAACGTGAGGACGTTTCGGTGAAGGGGAGAGTTTGTGCGCAAGTCGTAGAGAATGACGGCACGATCGGTGGCGCATGATGCAAGGATAGAAGTCTCTGTCTGGTTGAAGGAGACGGCGTTGATTGTGTCGATGGCCGACGGCCAATTAAGCTTCTGCACTGGCGTCCCCGAAGCTCGCGAGACATCGTAGACGGAAATGTTGGAACTTGCCGCGGCAAAAGATGGTAACGATCTATGATGAGAGACAGAAGTGAAGGCGTGCTGCCCTAGCCAGGTCGACGTAGGAGGGCTTTTGGTCGGTGTTGTGTAGGGATTGAAAAGCTTGATCGTTCGGTCGCTCCCACAGGTTATCAATTTCTTGTCCCTTGTCCAGCACATTCCCTTTACTATATTTTCGTGCGCCTGACTCTGCCACAGCTCTTCTCTCGATGGTAGGTCCCAGACCTTAACAATGCCGTCGCCGCTACCAGAGGCGAAATGTTCGAGTCTGCGATTTCGCGGTTAGAAAAGGGAATCCAATTTCTTTATATTAGAATACTTACGACTTAGGATCCTTAGCAAACGAGTAAACACCATCCACATGCCCAGGCTCGAAAGACGAGAGGAACGGCTGCGCCATCATGCGCTCGATTTTGGTTGCATTAAGAGCTCTCGTATACTCTCGCGCCCGCTCAAACGGATGCAAATTGGGATCCAGATTTCTCGTGGTGTGCGCAACATTGGATCCCGGGGCCTGCACCGAGGCTGCAGGCCTACTGAGAGCCTTGATCTTCATGATGAGTATTGGTTTTGCAGCGAGGCCGACGAGCGGGGACACAGCCGAAATTTCATGAGGCGGACAGCGACAATGATTGGAAAGGGTTTAGTGGCGCCTCGCCTGTTTTTCCGCGCCGCCCACACCATTTTGATCACCTGCGGACTAAGACCTCATCCAAAATACGCCCATCGACTATACACCACCCCCGAGTCGAACACGCACATCATGAAGTTGTGAGTCTCCCCGAATACGATCGAACAGATCATTGGCAGGTCGCGAAGTGGATATTGGACCGCATTTGGTGCGCTGCGGCGACCGAAAGCTTTCTGGAATCTACCGCTGGCTTTACGTGCTTTTACTTTCAAATCGTATTGCAAAATTGCTAACAGAGTATTTCTGCAGCCTCAAGGTCGGCCGCGTTGTTGTACGTAGTAATCCGCTCGAATTGGCCTCCCGTACGCTCACAGCTCAAACAGATCATTACCCGAGGCCGCTATGCCGGCAAGAAATGCGTAATCATCTCACCCCTCGACAATGGCACCAAGTCGCATCCCTTCCCTCACGCTCTCGTCGCTGGCATTGAGCGCTACCCCGCCAAGGTCACCCGCCGCATGTCAAAAACCAAGCAGCAGAAGAAGTCGAAGGTCAAGCCCTTCGTCAAGCAAGTCAACTGTACGTAAAAGACCGACGCAAATGAAGCTGGAAGCAGGTGCTGATTCGGGGCTAGACACGCACCTCATGCCCACACGCTACACACTCGAGCTTGAGAACCTGAAAGGCGTTCTTTCGGCTGACACATTCAAGGAGGTTTCGCAGCGGGAGGATGCCAAGAAGACGGTGAAGAAGGCTTTCGAGGAGCGATACCAGTCCGGCAAGAACAGGTGGTTTTTCACTCCGTTAAAATTCTAGGCTGCTTTCCTATTTAGTCATGGCTAGGCGCAGGGGCATGGTTGACTCGAATCTGGGGAACCCGAAATGAGGCTTGTCGGTGGATAATCCGTTAACTGATGAATGGGCGACGAATATGCCTGCCACCGGCAAGGGCATGTACTGAGATTTGATAAACGAGGCGTCAAAATTTTTTACGCTCCACGAATGGTCAATGTTCATCCATGGGTTCTACTTTTTTCTGAGAGAAGAATCTAGGCTCCGATATGCCAACAAATAATCTGCGTAATACTACATTCGCTGAATGCCCACAGCTTCCCCGTAAACATTGTTCCATCCGCAGCATATTTCCCAATGATTACAGGTCCACAGGTTACCCGTACCGCATTCGCGATCCCCATTGTACAACAAACCACACACATTCCCAGTGGTCGGAAACTCACCCGAGGACAAATCACAACCCCGGACATTCCTGCTGCACAATGCATGTACATCTCTCCATCGGCACCTATCCATCCCACCCCACACCATCATTGGCTACGCCAGCTTTGTTCTGGATGCTGTAACCCCACGATTCTACATACCCTCCCGTCACATCCGACACGACACTACATACGCCCCCCGTATATAGTAGGTATAGCATATCGCTATGCTGCAGGTCGCATGGTCAAACACCATATTAGCCTCGCGCAGCCATGCGATAAGTAGAGTGCAGCACCCGACGATCTCCACCAAATCCACATCTATCCGCCCACAACCCAACCCAGCTCGTCCATCTATATCCCTCGACCTAAGCTAGCCCCTCTGCACCTCATCTCACCCGCAGCGGATCGCTCCGCCGAGTCATTCAGCTTTGGAAGTTGTGCAAGCATTATATGCGTGTACGAATGGGGTTGATATCGCATTTTCGCTATTACACTTAGAAAGCCGGTCCGGTCCAATCTATGCTATTTCATCCGTTACAGTTTCACATTGCCGTTGATCACTGCAAAGTCTCCAAAACCCTACGCTATGAAATAAACCCCCCCCCCCTCACTAAGAATGAGAACTGACTGACTAGACCAGCTTTGCTCGAATGATGGATAGGAGAGATAAGCCCTTATGACATTCGAAACCCACCGAGCAAACCCATGAAAGGAATCGTGTATAGAACAACGCCGTTCTATAAACGCAGTATATAGATTCTCGAAGTCAATCCATTCGCACAATCCCCTGCTATCATCCCCATGTCCCCAATCTACCCTTAGCCTCC
Source organism: Lojkania enalia (assembly GCA_010094045.1). Lineage (NCBI taxonomy): Eukaryota > Fungi > Ascomycota > Dothideomycetes > Pleosporales > Lojkania > Lojkania enalia. The sequence continues at coordinate 115,386 of ML986708.1, forward strand.
AGCGCCCATTACCCCATCAACCGGCAAACTACTGCTTCATCTCCTCCACCTTCTTCTCCCCAACCTCCTTCCCCTTCCTCAAAAATCCCTTCACAAACTCCACTCCATCCACTCCCATCTTCAACTCCGTACTCACCACTGCTAGCACAAACTTCTTGACGCCCTCCTCCCCTCTCGTCTTCCTATACTCATCCTGCCATGTCCCCATCACATACTCTTTGCTCTGGCCCAGCAGCCCGATCGGGTACCCGACGTACGGCTCGATGCGGTCCCACAGCTTTTTCGTGTCCTCCTTCACGATTGGGAACCGGGTGTCGACGCGCGTGAGGCCCGTGTCGCCGAGCTCGTCAGCGCGCGAGAGGTAGGGCGAGAGGTAGGAGTAGGGGGTCTGCAGGTAAGGGTGTAGGGGGGCGATGAGTCGTTGGTAAGTGGCATGGACGAGGGAGAGCGACTTCGCACCGTAGGGGTTGGTTTTGTAGTGCTCGAGTGCATCGTGGACGACGGGGTAGGATTGTAGGTGCTGTCGTCTGCTGTTAGCGTGTATTCGAGTCGATTGAGGACTGTTATGGATTGGATTTGGGGAGTGGGCCGCTGTGGGATTAGGATAAATGCATTAAGAGCACGGCGGAGGAATGAGCGTAAGATCTTCATGGCTTTCTTAGTACATACCGATAACACCTTGGAATGCTGCTCCTCGCCGTTGGTCATGGGGGCTGTATTGTTCATGTCGCCGTTCGTTGTCGGGGCCGTGTCCTTTTCAGCGTGCGGCATCCCAGTTGTTTATTGTGTCTAGCTAGCGTGGTCAGAGAGAGATGGTGGTTGAAAAGCAATTACGTCGGCGGGGCGGGTAGCCTTTGGGAGGGGCGCAGAGAAGGTAAACGGTGAGAGGAGCGGCAGCAGTGAGTGATTCACGCGCCAGGCCATACGTACCTTTTATGTGCGTGGCGGCAATGACGATGCGCGCGCGCGTGTGTGGCTGCGCTTTCTGAAAACGGCGCTATAGCGGTGGTCAGTGAGTGTGAATAGCACGTGAAAGGCGGCCTTTTTTAATCGATAACGCACTTCCGCCTGCTGATTGTGTAGGGCTGGACCGCTCGAACGTCAAGGCGCCGATGCGGGAGATGCGAAATAGGTGCGCAAGAGCTGGGAGGAAGAGGGAGAAGGAGACGGCAGACTGCAGGGTCTCCGGTGAATATAGCAGAGAGTGGTGAGCCCAAAAGTTGGGTGATATTGCGTCGCATGCTCCTGGCACTGGCAACTGCTCCTGGGAATCATTCCAAGTGGTCCGGCATGTGAAAGAAGCTCGGGCCCCGGCAGGCGCCAAACGTCACCTACCTGCGAACAGATAAGGCTATCCCGTTGGCGAGCTCTCCCGCTGCGAGCAGTCGCCCGTCCGTCGCGAGACCTAATTATTACGCGCACGAAACTGCCCCGTGCCTTGTTGACCACCCTGCGGGCGTGACGAGTCCGCCGTCAGTCTGAGCCCGTCGAATGCAGAGAGCATGCGCAAGCCCTTTTTCTGGTGTCACCCATGTTATGTGTATACTGTACAGTAATGTATACCGGTATCTAGTTAGGATGCAGTCGCTTTCTTCCGTCTCCTGCCTGCGCGAAAGGTGTCCATGATGATGATGATGGGCAATAATTGCTACGGACGGCAAACGGCAGAGGCGGCGCGCACATACAGACAGCGCCCTAGACGCTCGATTATATATCGGGCATAAACACACAATCCTCTCGCCTGACAGTCGGCTTGTCGACAGAGTAGTACAGCACCAGCATTATTATTGATAAAAATATCAGCGATGAGAAGAGGGGGTCATGCATGGCGCCTGCTCTCCAGGCATCCAGCGAACAAGCTCTGGCGTTGAGCCCAATTGGCCACTCACATCTCTTATCGCTATGATGGCATGGGGGCGTCAAGTTAAAGAAAAGGCTGCACACATACGTATGGAACATGTACGGCGCGCGTCAACCGTTATGTTAAGATGTGGAAAGGAGGATATGCATGGACATGCATGTGAAAAGCGATGTGTCCGGATTGGTACGTAGTTGACTTCCCCTGTCTGCCTGTCGGCCTCCCGTCTGCCGTTCCGTAGTGTCGCGCAATCTTTTCGACGGAGCCAAGGGTCGCGCGATGCGATGCTGATATGGCGAGCCGTCCAGTCTGGACTCTCGACGCCGAGATTTTGCGGCTCAAAGAATACCCGCCCAGTCTCCGGTGCGGCGCGTGCGGCATTCAGATGCTGCCGAGAGCGAGCGCGCACCTCGGGATGGCGAATTTTTTTTCTTTCTAGCTCAGGATGTTCCGAGGGATGAGGCTCCGTAGTTGATGAGAAGACGGACTACTACCCAAGCGATCGTTCACACCATGTCGACGCGACATACGAAGGGAATGTTGATACTAGACTTTCACGTGCATGGAACGTGGATTGCATCGTGGCTGATCTGCAGTCTACGCGAACTCAACAGGCCGGGGTGCGACTGGGATCAACACTGGCGATCTGCGTCTTGTTGAGCCTAGTACGACGACATGCTGTGTCTTGGATGCTGACCTTGTAGGTCAGTAGACAGACTTCAGTCAGTCGGTATAACAACCATCACCAGCCAAATCGTAAAACCTTGTGAGTCGTGTCGAGATCTGATCTCAATGTTGACCAAAATAAAGGAGATTCTAGTTTCTTGTTGCCTAGGACTAAAAAGGGATCACGAAACACTGAAACTGCGCTCTTGAGTCGTCCTAAAGCGGCTATGGGGATGGCGTTAGTGTTGGCGTCTTTAACCACGACTACTTCGAACTAGGTGGTACCTTGTGGTATCAAGTAGTTGCAGTTGCTTTTTCCTGCCCGAACAGCACGTTGAACCCACCTTCTCGTATTCTCAACCTGTCCACCTATCTTCATATCTCCAGTCTCCATCCTCTAGCCTCTTCCTAGTTCTAGGCAGCGCGTCTTACTGAATATCGTCTCATTGGTGTCGTCATGCCGCAGTACGAGAAGGGACCAGATCCGAACCCGAGGCTATCTATATACTTCCGCCTCCCCTAGCGTACCCGTTTACCCTATATTCCGCATGTCCCCCGCGACACTATCTCGACATCGAGATATCTCAGGCTCTCATGGCTTTTGCTGATGCCGCGTCAGGGGAATAGGCGTGGATATGAGGTGTGGAGATGGACTGTGTTTAAGAAAGTAAAAGATGGATTATTGAGTAGTTGCTTTCGAACGGGAAGTGGGGCACGAAGATTTTGTCTAGGGCTACTAGCAGCTAAATAATTTGGCATTCACGTACCAATGTTGACCGGGCCTTAGCACTAAATTTAGTCAGGCCGTATTGCTTTACTGAGCGATTTACGACCCGGCTTAGTCCCTGCTTAGGTTTTATAGCTATAGCTTAAAAGAGTCGTCTCCTATTTATCTTTAGTTTAGCTTTTATATATAACTATGATTTGAAGTATTTAGAATTTATTAGTTTAAATTTAATTTAATTTTTAAGTTAACGTAAAGCACCATCGAGTAAGCCACCCCATCGAGTGAGCCAAAATTTCTTAGCAGCAAACACGACAACTATAACATGCAATGCCTCAACACCTACAAAGAGATAATACTCAGCAAGAAGGCAGAATTAAGCTTGCCCTTCAAGCGTATGAAGCTGGCCAATTCCAAAGCCTACGAGCTGCTACTGATGCGTTCAGCGTACCGCGACCAACTCTCTAGTAGAGATATAAAGGAACCCTCGCGCGCACTAATTGCCGCCTAAACTACCAAAGGTTGACTATAACCGAAAAGTAGACGATCGTACGATATATTCTCAACCTAGATTCGCGAGGATTCGCGCCCCAGCTATATAAGGTAGCAGATATAGTAGATAAACTATTAGCTACGCGTAGTAAAGAGCTAACGTAATCCACCACCGAGCGGTCAGTGACCCACCAAAATCTCCACCACCCTATTAATTTTTGTGATATCTCCACAACCACGCGATAGAATGCGCTCATCTGAAGCCGATATAACTATGGCAAATGAAGCTTTTAAACAAGGTCAATTTGAGTTAAATCTGGCTGCAGCGCAGGCGTTCAAAGTCAGCTACACCACCCTAAGAGAGCGCCGCAATGGGAGACCTTGTAGGGCCGATTGCACCCCCAATTCGAAGAATCTCACAGAGCTGGAGGAGAGGTCGATTATAGACCATGCACTTGATGTGGATACGCGTGGGTTTCAGCTTAATCTTAACATGCTGCGAGATATAGCTAATAAACTGCTCCTTAATCGCGGTCAGCAACCTGTTGGTAAAAATTAGCCTAATTACTTTATCTCACGTGTTCTAGAGCTTAAATTATGCGTTAATCGATAATATAACTACTAAAGAGCTCTAAATAAAGATTCTAAGGTTATTTAAGGCTAGTTCCGCCTTATATATAATACTAAGGCTAAGTATAGTATCTTTAATAAAGATATATACAATTTTAATAAGACTAGCTTTAAATAGGTAAAATTAGCCTAAGAATAGTTATTACTAGTACTAAGAGGTAATAAATATCTAAATCTATCTAGTCTAGTAATATTAAATAGGTAATAGTAATTATAGTAGTAAATATATATAGCTAGCTAGTTCTACTATTTATTATCTTTAAGGGCGTGTAATAATATAATACCTAATACTAGTTAATTATAGATAAACCTTAGTAGGCTTTATCTATTAGTAAAAAGGGCTAGATATCTATTAAATATAAGTTTAAGTAGTTTAAATACTTTAATAAATATACTAAAACTAGTACTATTAGTACCTATTAACTACTTATTATAGATAGCTATAATAGCTATAATTCTATTAAATTTTATAATTATTATAAAGAATATAATATTATTATATTTTATATACCTTTATACTTATCTTATCTTCTATAGCTATTTAATATAAGTTGTTTTAGTCTATTAAAATATATATATAGTAAGGAGATTAAAAGCTTAATTTAGTACTATATTAACTATATAATTAAAGAAAACTTTCTATTTATATTTAAAGTAGTTTTTAATAATACTATTATTAATAAAAATATAGCTAGAAACTTTAAAAGGTTTAGATTAGTTTTATTTAGTTTAGATTATATTATTTTAAAGTTTAATATCTAAGCTTTATAAACTCTAATACTACTACTCTTAAAATCTACTAAATAGTAGTTATAAATACTATATAATTATTTAAAAGTAAAATACTAGATATAATATATATAATAGCGTATAGAAAATTATTAAGATAGCTTATTAATATTAATATTTAAGAGTTTTATAAGTCTTATAAAAAATATTATATTTATAGTATATAAGTAGTTATTTTTAGAAATAGAGAATAGAAATTTCTAGATAGTAAATATAATACTTATAAAGTATAAGGAGTATAAATATAAGATAATTAAAAGTATAAATACTATTTTTATATTAGATAAACTATAATTAGTAAAGTAATAATAAGAACGCTATTAAATAAAATAAAAAGGCTTAAATAGTTATAGTTAACTATATTAATTAAAATACTATAGGTACTATTAAAAACTGGACTACTATATTAAAATATATAAAATAGCTCTAATTAAAATACTAAACAGTAAAAATTATATAGATATTATTATATAATTAATTATTTTAATAATTATAAAGATATTCTACTTTAAAATTAAAATTAAGTAGGTTATTAACTACTTAATAGTTTTAACCGCTTAATAGTAGATTATATTAGTAGATAAAAATTAGATAAAGAGATTTATAATAATATACTCTATAAGTAAGTAGCTACTATAAGTAAATAGTTATTCTACTACCTATATTAAGCTTTATATATAACTCCTTTAATAATATTATAGTATATTAATTAGATATTTTAGTAGAGGATTATTAAGTCCTTTTTTCGCCTAATTAATAGATATAAATATTATAGCTAGCTATTTTATAGTATATATAGCGCTATACGCGCTATATACTACTTAGTACTAATAGTTTCTACTAACGCTTTTTACCTTCTATTATACTAGTAGTAGCCTTTTTAAGTTTCTATTTAATTAATATAGTATTTTCTTTCTATATATAAATTTTTTTTAACGCCCTCTATACTTTATAAAATCTTTTATAATCTACTTTAGAATAGCTATTTAACTTTATTATAAGGTATTAAAATAATCTATTTTTTAATAGCTTTTATAGAGCTACTCTATTATTTTAAGTAGAGTAGAAAGTAATGAATTCTAATAACTTTAAATATAATTATAGAGTAGCTACTTTTATAATATATTCTACTATTAAAGTAGCTAAACTATTAAAGTAGCTACTTTTTCTTAGTATTATAAATATTATGTATAAATTATAATAAATTTATAATATAACCTTTTATTAATTTAATAAGAAGGTAGAATTAAGCTTATTTTATAGACGTATAAATTAGGCTAGTTTAAGAGCGTATAATATACTACTATAGCTTTTAATATATAATATTAACAACTCTCTACTTAACTTTATAGAATCGCGTTTCGCCCTTATATATAACTAAATTGCTAGAAGTTTATAGTAACCGAAGAATAATCAATCGTATAATATATTCTTAACCTTAATTTACAAGGATTTACGCCTTAGCTATATAAGGTAGTAGATATAGTAGATAAACTATTAGGCGTATATAATAGAATATTTATAGAAAAGAATTAGCTTAAACAATTTATAGCGTATATAAATAAGTTTAAAACAGCCTTTAATTAAGTAAATAATTACTAAAGAATAAAATAAGAGAATCTAGAGGTTATTAATATATAGTTTAAGCTTATATAGGATATAATTATAAAATATAGTATATATAATAATAATATCTACAACTTTAATAAAATAGGCTTTTAGATAGGTATTATTAGTACTATAAAGGTTATTATAGGTTTAGAATATTATATAAGGTCTACTCTTATACAGCTAGATAATTATAAATAAGTTATAGTTATCTAAAGCATCTATACTACTATATATATAACTCTACTATTTATTATCTATAAAGAACGCGTTTATATCTTTATATAGTATAAAGAAGTAGATATACTGTACGATTGGAAAATTTTAGTTTCTAAGAACGGCTAGATAAATAATATACTTAGTTTTAAATAGCTAAAGTACTTTAAAAAGTATATAAAAATATGTTAGGTAGAGTTATATAGACTACTTATTTTAGATAGCTATAAAAGCTACCTTAACTAGGAATTTAAAGATTACTACCTTATATAAAAGATTTTAACGCTTTATATACCTTCTTATTTATTATATATACTTTAGCTTTTTAATATAGTTTACTTCTTACTATTAAAGCTAAAGTATTTATAGTATATATAAGACTTAATACGCTAACGCATCTACTATATTAATAAAAAAGGCTTTCTTCTAGCCTTTAAAAACGCGTTTTTTAATATGTTTATATACAAGAACTATTAAAAAGCCTTTAAAGTAATAGGAATTATTCTTCTAAATATATAGGTTATATTAAATCGCCTTAATATATAACTATATACCCTACTAGAACTACTTTTATAAGAAGACTTCTAATAGTTTAAAACTCTAAGTAATATATATAAATTTAGGTTACAATTAATACTTATATAAAAGTCCTTTATACGATTACTAAAAGAGGCATAAAAAGGATTCTTATAGCTTATAAAAGGTGCTAAGTTAATACTATATTAGAATACGCTTCTTTAAGCTTATAACTCTAAGCTTAAAAGGTAATTAGAAGAAGTAACTAAGCGTAAAACGTATAAAAGAAAGTATATTTAGTATAATAGTATAGTATTATATAGCGAGGGATTTTTATATATAGCTGCTGAAGTATCTATAAGCTCTTAGCCCTTTAAGAAGACTTATAGTACTAATACTTAAGAAAGGGCTTAACCAGCTTAATACTACTATAGTAGCTATAGTAAGACTAGATATAACGCTCGTACGTACTAAAAGGATAGTAGGGAAAATTCTAAATTAGATAAAAGTATATTATATATAGAATCTCTTATTAATATTAAGTAAATTAACTTTTCGTATATAGTATTTATTATACTAAGAAAAAGTAGCTACTTCGATAGTTTAGCCGCTTTAATAGTAGAATATATTATATAAAATTTATAAAGATTATAGAATAGACTAGTAGATAAATATAGGTTAAATTAGAGTTAGAGTTTTATATAAATAGGGTAGAGTTAAAGTTAAAGTTTTACTAATTAGTCTAAAATATAAATAGAGTTAGAATAGTTACTTAGTAATAGAGTATAGATTAAGGTAGAGTTATATAAACTAGATTTCTTTAGAATCTAACTAATTAGTATACTTTAGAAAGTCGCTTAATAAGAGTATATATAGTATAATATTCTAGAGTTTTATTACAGCTATTTATTATAGATTAGACTAATCTTACTTTATTAGATTCTAGAGTAGTATACTATAGTATATTATAAACTATAGTAGTATACTTTTTAACTATTAATTTTATATAGCTTAATTTAATATAATAATATATTTATAATAGCAATTTATTATATAAATTATAGAGGTTTATAGATTTCTTAATAAATATACTTTTACAGCAGCTTCTTATTAGTAGTAGTACTAGAATTAATATTCTCCTAATTAATCTTCTAGTTAATCTCTAGTTTTTTATTATATACTTAGACTAGAAGTTTAAAAAGATTTATAACTTTATTAGTACTATAAAGAGAGCTTAGTTTACTAGTATTTTAAGCTTCTATAATCTAGTATACTTCTTTAATATAATAGTTCTCTCCGCTTATTATATATTTTAGAAATATAATATCCTAGATTATAAAGGTCCTGGCCTATAACTTAATCCTATTTTTATAATACTATAATAGTAGCTGCTCTTATACAACCCTATATCTATTTAGACTAAAGTAAGTAAATAATACGTATCTTACTACTATATACCTTCTCTTCTCTTTCTCTAGCTTTAATAATAATAGATTCTTATTATATCTAATTCTATTATATCTTCAGACCTTCTTAATTTATTAAAGCTTATATTATACTAGATTCTATCTTAACTACTAAGTAGATCTACTACTATATTAAGTTATAGACTAAAATAGACCGGTAGAATAAGGATTCGATATAATAACTGTTATAGGGATTTTCGGCTAGTCTGCCGAGCTGTATTAGATATCGACGTACGATATCACGGTCGATATTACGCCAGATATTACGCTAGATATTAGCTAATATACCCCTTTTTCATATATATAAATATAGCCCGCTGGCCATCTTTAATTAACTAGTTCAGCTCTTTATCTCCCTCCCTAAAACAAGATTCGCCTCTTACTATAGTTATAAGCCCGGTTACTGCACCAAAATAACTACAACTTAACCTTTCTATATATATATTACAATCGATATTATACCTTTTTTATTTAGTATCGTAATATTACGATATTATTATCTTTATTATTTACCAACAATCTTTAGGTACTCAGCTATCAGAATTACATGCAAATTCTATACTTTATAAGTTTATTAATATACTATATTACGTTTAAAGCTATTCTTTTAGTATTACGTATAAATTCTATACTTTATAAGCCTATTAATACGCTGTATCGTGTTTAAGGCTATTTTATTCTCTAGTATTAATATATTCTAATATATTTCTAGTGTTGCAACGGTTGTATACTCCTCTATAGCTATATCTAAGAAGAAGATACTTAGTACTTCTAATAATTAGGAGGATTAGCTTAAGTAGTATAAACTAATAGCTAGTAGGCTAAGGGTATAAGAATATTTAGATCTAAACGTACCTCCTGAAAAGGTTAAAATCTATAGGCTAGAACCTCCTCTCTTTAATATAGGTAAGTTCCGGACCCTGAAGATAAATCTAGAAGGGGAAATAGAAAGATACCCCTCTAGTAGAGTTATATATAAGGAGATAACCTCGATATAAATAACAGATTAGAACTAGGTAAGGGACTAGTATAACCGATAGAGGAAGAATTAGATTAAGATTAATAACGCTTTCTATATTATATATAGTAATATCTTAACAATAATATTACCTTAATATAAAGTAATACTTAATAATAATATAACTAGCTATAAGATTCTTAGAATCTTATAGAAAAAGTTAGCGTCTACTATTAAGTCGAGAGAGTAACTAATCTAGAAGAAATATTAAGCTCTCCTTAAGTACCCAACTAATAGAGAAGTAGAGAAGTAGTTAAATTAGTAGAATTAGGTAATCTATTATACTAAGGCTGCTAGTTTAGTAGAAGTTTAGGGCCTTAGAGTAGAAAAGGATTTTCTTCTAACAGTTACTAAGAAAGATAAAGTATAGGCGCTAATCTATATAGTACCGATTAATACTAAAAATAAGCTAGGTAGGATTAATTAACCGATTCTTATAATTAAACAATTAGTATACTAATATACTAATTACTATAGATATTTTAATCTATAGAAGACGTTCGGCTTATTTATAGCTTTATAACATCTATTAATTCTTTAAGTAAATTCTAATAGTACTATATAGCAGTCTTAAGAAAAATCCGGTTTACAATCGCGTACTCTACTACCCTACTTTTATAAGAAGCGGCACTTCTAGAGTAATTATAAGTACGTAAATGAATCGATTAGGCTACTAAACTAGGTACTAGATTAGGAAATATTAAAAGCCTAAGATAATATCTTAAATAGAAATAACTAGAGGAAAAAGAATACTCTAAAAGTAAATATAGAAAAATATAAGAAGTTAAAATCCTTATTTAATAGTAAAACTTCTATAAAGGCTGCTAGCCTCTAGGGAAATATCTAGGTAATTTAAAGGGGTAATTTTTTAGTAAGTACTACCCCTAAGAAAGAAGAGACTAGTATTCTAAATTAGTAGATACTTAATCTAGGTTCTAATATCTATATATATAACTCTAAGGCTTTTAGTTAGTAGACTATTTAAATAGTAAATTCTAAAGATAAAATTACTATAAGAGGTAGTATATACCCTATATTAAAATAGGGTACTATCGCAATTATAATTAATTCTCCTATAGACCTAAGGGATATTAAGCTAATAGAAGTTGCTTACGTCCCTTAGTTACTAACTAATATAATAGCTCTAATTAGAAATAGGAAATAGAATATCTAGTTTAATTTAGATAGAGATTACCTTTACTAGTATAATTACTATAATATCGTTTATTATTTAGAGTTGTTTAATAGCTACTAGCTACTAGACGCGGACCTAATAAAAAGGTCTCTACTTAATTTACTTTCCGAATATAAGATAGTCGTAGTAATTAAGGAAAAGCTCTTCTATTACTAGCAACTAATATAAATTGTTTCTTTAGCTAAAGTATACTAATTATTAGGCTACCTAGGTAGAGATTTAGTATTAACTCTACCTTAGGCAGCTAAGGGTATCTAGTTAAACGATTAGAAAGTACTAGTATAGCGAGATTATTAGACATATATATAAGCGAAGTTATTATAGTAGATTAGCTAGTATAGTTAGCTTTACCTGGCTACTAAACTATTCGAGAGAATTGTAATTAATATTATACAACTTTAGAAGGACCGCGAGAGGTATTATAATAGTAAAAGATACCTATTTTATATAGTTAATTAGGTGTCCTAGTAGTATAAGGGATTTACAATATATAATCGGTTGAAATCTACCCTTATAAAAGCCTTTAAAATACTATTAGCAAAAATTAAATAATAGTATAAAAGAAAGATTGTATATATTTATATAGATAATAACTTAAGCTTTTTAAAACTTATAGAAGTATTATTTAATTAAGGAATTATAATTGAAGCTCGCGCGCCTTATATACCTAAATAGAATAGCCTAGCGGAGTAAGTAGAGTACTAAATTATAACCCGCGCGCGCGCTCTTGCAATAGAAAGTAATATTTCTAATAAATATACTAATAAATTAGCTTATACAGTAATATACCTATTTAATAGGACGCCGATTATAAGCCTTCGATTTAAAACCCTATATAAGACTATTTTTAACTATAAACTGTCTCTTACTTACCTTTAGGTTATAAAATCGCGAGCGTACGTTTTAGATAAAACTCTATTAAAAGGTAATAAACTAGTATTACGGGTACTAATTAGAAAACTCTTATAATATAAGAGTATAAATATATACCGAGTGCTGATTCCGAAACTAAAACGGGTATTTAATACTAGGGACGTTGTATTTAGCGATATTATATCTAGTAAGGAGAAGGAATATCCGCTAAAAGAATCCCTAAAGAAGATTCTTTTTTAAATTAATAATATTAAGAGCTCTATTAATAGTAGTAATAATAAAATAATTAAAGTTATAGAAACGATCTACGAGGATCGGCTGCTTAATTAAGATATTCCTACTAAGTTAGTAGGCAATTTAATTAGTAAGAAGGCCTATTAGTAGGAGAATACTATTTTTAAAGAATAAATCGACGATATTACTAGTAATTAGGGACTCTTAATATTAGAATTAATACTAGCGCTAGCGCTAAGGAATTAGGATACCCCTATAGCGCTGCTAGTAGATAGTAAGGATACTACGTTTAGCAATAATTTGCTATAAGGATAGTAACTATTACCTTCTTATACTTCTATACCTTTAAAAAGAACAAATAATACCCCGCAGAGGGAAGAAATTAGTAGCTAAGTATTAAGGGATAATATAATCTAGGGAGGTAGGTCTCTATACAGCCGTAAGCCGCCTTAGTTATACTTTACAACCTTTACAGTACTGTTTAATAGTAAGCTAATACTAGTAAATTATATAAAGGAAACTCGTACTATTAGAAAATATTATCGTAATCAGCTTCTACTAGAACTGAAGTACTATAAGGATCTAAAGAATTACCCTTTTAATACTAGCTTCTATAAGGCCTGTCGCGCTGAGTTATAGAAGTAGAAAGATATAGATACCTAGTAAAAGATAATAATCCTCTAAAACTCTACTAAAATTCTTCTAGTAATATAGGTATTTATATATAAATTTAATAAGGATAGTTTCCTATATAAATTTAAGGCTAGATTAGTCGTATGCAGTAATCTACAATCTTAATAGGGAGATACCTATACTACTATACTAGCCGTATAAACCTTTCGCTTTCTAATATTAATTGCAACTTATTTTAAACTTAATATATACTAGTTTAATATCGTTAACACGTTCCTTAACTGCCGATTAGACAGGTTAATATATAGCTATATATTAGAAGGTTACGTATATAAGTATAGGAAATATCTACAACTATAGAAAGCTATATATAGCTTTAAGGATGCTCTAAAACTTTAGTATTATAAGCTAAATAGAACTCTAAGGTAATTAGGCCTTAAAATAGTACTAGGAATATCTTACTTATACGCAAATAATAAGCTGATCGTTTTCTTTTATATTAATAATATTATAATCCTAGTTTATCTATTAAATATCTCTACTAAGCAGAAATTTGAATCGCAATTAAGTAACAAATATAAATTCTAATCTCTTAGAGATCTAAATTAGTTTCTAGGAGTTTAAGTCGTACGCGATATATAATAGTATAAAACCTAGCTACTATAGGACTTATTTATTAATAAGGTAGCAGCGCGATTTAATATTACGGTTAATAAGAAGGTACTGAGTACGCCTCTATATAAGAATATACTGCCAGCCGCTATTAAGGAATCCTCTAATAGGATATCTTACTACTAATAACTAATTAGTTGTCTAGCCTAAATTGTAGTTTTTATACGCTCTAATATTACGCGAGTATACTCGATATTATTATAATACTTCTAGAACCCCGGCAATTATTATATTAACGCTACTTTAAGGGTATAGTAATATCTAATTAGTATAAAGTATTTAGTAATTATAGTAATAGCTAATAATATATAAAACACCTCTACTATCAGTTAGAGTAGTAATACTAATTATATTAACCCTGTAGAGTAATTACTATTCTATAGTATATCTGATATAGCCTTTAACGATAATCCTAATACTCGTCGAAGTTCCTACAGCTATATATTTTAACTTTTTAGGATACTAATCGATTAAAAAGCCTTAATTCAGCGTACGGTTATAAAATCGACTATTAAGGTAGAATTATTAGTACTATTAGTCGCCGGATTAGAAATAGAGTAGTAGTAGAAGGCCTTCGCTTTACTGCGCTTCTATATTAATACGCAACTAGTACTACTTTACAATAATTAATAAATAGTAGATATCGTAAATAAGCTATCTAAGCGTCTTAATACCAAACTTCGCTATGTAGATATACACCAGCACTAGCTATGTTAAGAAGTAGTAGAGTAGAGACTTACAATTAGTTGGCAACTAATAAATCTAATACCAGCTAACAGCTTTATAAAAGTTCTACAGCCGCAACAATACTAAACGTTTATTAAACAACTAAAAATAGAAGATATTTCAGCTAGAATCGAATCTCAGGAATTTCTATCAGCTAAATAAATCGATTACTAACAAGAATCTTAGAGGGTGATTAAAAATTAATTATAACTCACCCTATATTATATTAAATTGATATTTCTGCAAGCGTATTTAGCTCTACTACTAGTTACTCTATATAATTTACCTCTTTTAGTATAGTATCTACCTTTATTTTTTTCGACGCAGCTTCTCCTTCATAGTTAAAGCTGGGGGGGTATATTATAGGGATTTTCGGCTAGTCTACTAAGCTGTATCAGATATCGACGTACGATATTACGGTCGATATCACGCCGGATATTACGCTAGATATTAGCTAATATACCCCTTTTTTATGTATATAAATATAGCCCGCTGGCCATCTTTAATCAACCAGTTCAGCTCCTTATCTTCCTCCCTGAGACAAGATTCGCCTCTTACTACAATTATTATATATACTAAAGAAGTAAAACTTCTAGAAAGAAGTACTATAAACTATTAAAACTATTATTTATACCTAAATAAAAGTTTTAAAATATCTCTATAAACTTTATAATTAATCTACTAGAATTAGAAGATTATATAAATATTATAGTAGTAGTTAATAGGTTTAGTAAGTATAAATACCTAATACTATATATAAGAATTAAAGCTCCTAATATTATCTAACTATTCTATTACTATATATAAGTTTACTATAGACTATTATATACTATTATATTTAATTGTAGAATATAGTTTATTTTTACCTTTTATTAAGAATTTTATAAACAGCTATAAATTAATATATATATATTAACCAGCTTCTATCTAGAAACTAATAGTTAGATAGAGAATACTAATATAGTAATAGAATAAGTTCTCTAAACCTATACTAGTTATAAATAAGATAATTAGGTTAAATAGCTACTAATAGTATAGTTTAAAGTAAATAATATAGTATTTAAATTAATAAAAGTTTCCCTATTTCTAGCCTATTTTAGCTAGTACCTTTAAATAGGTTTTAAGCTGTTTATAGAAATATATCGACCGCTAAAATAGTCTTTAATAGCTTAAGAAGCTAATAGACTAGTTAATAAGATAAAGAATATTATAAAGTATATTAGAGAAAAACTTACCTAAGTATAAGTATTCTAATAAAAGTATACGAACTATAAGTACTATAATAATACAAAGAAATCGTTCTACGAAAAGCTTTATATATAACCTTATCCTAAAGCTTTTTACTTATCTTATTCTACTTCCAGCTCCGCTCCTTTTCCCTTCTATATATAGTTGTATACTCCCTTATAAGTAGTTTAGTAGTTCTTTTATATCCTTTCGTATAAGACCTATAGGTGTTAATAGAATTTCTAGGTCCTTAAACCCTCTATATACTCCTATATACTTCTAAGTAGATTCGTATTATATTTAGACCTATTATCTTACCTATACTGTTATATTATATAAAAGAATTTAATACTACCGGTAATAACCTCTTTAATAATATTATATCGATTATTTATTTAACTATATTTAAGTTTAAAATATACTTAATTTAGTTTAGGTTATAATACTTATATATTATTATATTAAATTATTTAGTTATCTAGATAGAATTTTAGAGATCTTCTATTAATTAAAACTTTTAGGTTTAGAACTTTCTATCCTCTACAATTAGAATTGCTTTTAGAAAAGCCGCGTAGAGTACGCCTAGGTAGAAACTTAGAAACTACTAATAACCTATTAGAATCGGAGGTAACCGCTAATATCTAACTATAATTTACCTTCTAATTCCTATACTAGAACTAATATATACATAAGTTATAGTAAGAGTAAATTTCTATCTACGCGTATAAAATAACTGTTACCTTTTATAAAGGGCCCTACGACAGGCGGACTCCTCTCTATAGGGCTTATAATAAAGAACCTATCTAATTCGGAGGGAAATTAGAGTAAACTAACCCTTAAGAAATAAATTATAATTTTATAAGAGGAGATTATATGTTTAATATAATAGAGAACTATTAATCCTAATTAACCTCTATAAACTACTAAATTAGAACTAATAATATGCTAGGAAACTTTTACAACTCCCCTAGTAAGAAACCTCTTAGCTACTTTTAAGCCTCTTTAAGCCTACTTTACTAAATATATACTTAAAATTAAAAGTCTTATAGATAGTAGTAAACCTATATTTAAATAATAGTAAGCCTTAATTCTAGACTAATTTAAGATTAATATAGATTACTATCTAATAGAGTATATACGTATAGTATTAGTATAAAAATATACCTCTAATACTACGAAAGGGTATTTAGAACTAAAATACCTAGCTAAATCGGACTAGTATTAGTTTAAAAATACTAAAGAAATAATTTTACTTCTATAATTATATTTTATTATAGGTAATAAAGAGATAGAGGTATAATAGGCGTTTTAGGTTCTAAGAATAAATAAAAGAGAAGTATTCCTAACTTTTAAAGCTCGCTTTATTAGTATAGCTATTAGAGGATCTATATCTTAATCTAAGTAGTTCTTCTACCTATAGGATAAGATTCTCTCTAGCCTAAGAATACTAAACCTTAGCTTTAAGCTTATATAGAAAAGCTTCTTTAATACTATAGTTACTTACTTAACAGCTTATAATATAGAAAGGAGAAGTATTCCTAGCCTTCTAGAATAAACTATTAGTCTATAGGTTATAGCTAAAATAAATTCGGATTAGTACTAGAAGGTTTCTAAAAGTTTATCTAAGGTAACCTATAATCTAATACTACTCTAATCTACCCTAGTATTAATACCTCGTTCTACTATAATCGCTCCCTAATAACTTAATAAGACTCTTATACCTAAAAGGTATATAACTCTAAGTAATTACTATAATTATAGTAAACTAGAATACTTTATAAACAAATATATAGTTTTTAAAGTATAAGAGATAGAGGTTAAATAAGAGAAGATTAAGAAAGAAGAGTTTCTAGACGCAAATAAATATTACCTAGATAGTTTTTAGGTAGGAAATAGAAACGTCTAAGAAAACTCTCTATCCTAGACTTAAGTAAGTATAACTTATTAAACATCGATTTATCGTATTTATTTAGAGGAAAGTACTTCTAAATCCCTATCGTCCTATATTTAAAAGGCGTTAGTATATAACTAAACACCCTTATTAATATAAGTGCTTAAGGCTTTCTATTCCTTAATTCTATAGTAGCTAGATTACTCTCCTAAGCCCTATATATATTAATATAATACTTACCCTTTAAAATTACTGTTAAAGCTTTTTAAGACTAAATCTAAACCCTAGTTAATTAGTATATCCACTTACACCTATAAATTAATAGGAGAACTATCTAAAACTACTTATTTATTATTATAGATTTAAATATTTAAGATTATATTATTAGTATTAAATAGTTATATTATTTTCAACTCTAGCTAGATATAGATAAGAATTGGATTATATAACCCTCTAAGTATCCTACTACTTATAATTCTTTACCTCCTCTTCTTATATAATTAACTTAGCTAGTATATAATAAGAAGGTAAAGCTAAATATCCGGTGACGCAATATTCTATAGGAAAAGAACTAGTATTAGTAGTCTTATAGTCTAACTATCTATTATATTAAGGGTTTGCTAAAATTGCTAAAACTATATTAGTCTTTTATAGCTTATAGTCTAAATAAGCTTAGAGCTTATATACGCCTATATATAATAAAGTTTAAACCCGATCTAAAGAAAGTCTATTCTCCTATTATTACTCTTATCTTAGCTAATACTTTCTACTTTAATATAAAGAGGAAAGA
>ML986708.1:133619-146856 GCA_010094045.1 Lojkania enalia
CTAAAGAAATAATTTTACTTCTATAATTATATTTTATTATAGGTAATAAAGAGATAGAGGTATAATAGGCGTTTTAGGTTCTAAGAATAAATAAAAGAGAAGTATTCCTAACTTTTAAAGCTCGCTTTATTAGTATAGCTATTAGAGGATCTATATCTTAATCTAAGTAGTTCTTCTACCTATAGGATAAGATTCTCTCTAGCCTAAGAATACTAAACCTTAGCTTTAAGCTTATATAGAAAAGCTTCTTTAATACTATAGTTACTTACTTAACAGCTTATAATATAGAAAGGAGAAGTATTCCTAGCCTTCTAGAATAAACTATTAGTCTATAGGTTATAGCTAAAATAAATTCGGATTAGTACTAGAAGGTTTCTAAAAGTTTATCTAAGGTAACCTATAATCTAATACTACTCTAATCTACCCTAGTATTAATACCTCGTTCTACTATAATCGCTCCCTAATAACTTAATAAGACTCTTATACCTAAAAGGTATATAACTCTAAGTAATTACTATAATTATAGTAAACTAGAATACTTTATAAACAAATATATAGTTTTTAAAGTATAAGAGATAGAGGTTAAATAAGAGAAGATTAAGAAAGAAGAGTTTCTAGACGCAAATAAATATTACCTAGATAGTTTTTAGGTAGGAAATAGAAACGTCTAAGAAAACTCTCTATCCTAGACTTAAGTAAGTATAACTTATTAAACATCGATTTATCGTATTTATTTAGAGGAAAGTACTTCTAAATCCCTATCGTCCTATATTTAAAAGGCGTTAGTATATAACTAAACACCCTTATTAATATAAGTGCTTAAGGCTTTCTATTCCTTAATTCTATAGTAGCTAGATTACTCTCCTAAGCCCTATATATATTAATATAATACTTACCCTTTAAAATTACTGTTAAAGCTTTTTAAGACTAAATCTAAACCCTAGTTAATTAGTATATCCACTTACACCTATAAATTAATAGGAGAACTATCTAAAACTACTTATTTATTATTATAGATTTAAATATTTAAGATTATATTATTAGTATTAAATAGTTATATTATTTTCAACTCTAGCTAGATATAGATAAGAATTGGATTATATAACCCTCTAAGTATCCTACTACTTATAATTCTTTACCTCCTCTTCTTATATAATTAACTTAGCTAGTATATAATAAGAAGGTAAAGCTAAATATCCGGTGACGCAATATTCTATAGGAAAAGAACTAGTATTAGTAGTCTTATAGTCTAACTATCTATTATATTAAGGGTTTGCTAAAATTGCTAAAACTATATTAGTCTTTTATAGCTTATAGTCTAAATAAGCTTAGAGCTTATATACGCCTATATATAATAAAGTTTAAACCCGATCTAAAGAAAGTCTATTCTCCTATTATTACTCTTATCTTAGCTAATACTTTCTACTTTAATATAAAGAGGAAAGAAAACGAGTTTTTCTCTATATCTCTATACGAAATCGAACAGCTGATTAAAGATAAATAAGCCCTAGAGCTAGAAGATAAGGCTAAAAACGAAATACTAGTAAATCTCTAATTACTATCTAAATACTATAGATATTAGAATATATTTAGTAAAACTGTAGCTTATTAATTACTAGAATACCGCTTTTATAATTATAAGATTATCCTTATAGAACCCCTCTCTAATAGTTACAGCCCGTTATATAAGTAGAATATTAAGAAGCTAGAAGTAACTAAGAAGTATATTATAGATAATCTATAGAATAGGTATATTAAGTAGAGTTGGAACCTTTTTATATCTCTAATCCTTTACGTCTATAAATCTAATAGTAACCTATATATCTGCGTAGATTATCGTAAACTTAATACTCTTACCTATAAGAATATATATCTAATACTATATATAGATAAACTCCTATCTAAATCTACTAAAGTAGCGATTTTTACTAAATTTAATATTCGCGCGGCCTTTAATAAAATTAGAATAAATTTTAGTTTTAAAGAATATACTACCTTTTAGACTTAATACGGAACTTATAAGTATAAAGTTCTACCTTTTAGATTATATAATAGTCTAGCAACTTACTAGTATTATATAAATAATATACTAATCGACTACCTAAATAACTTCTATATTATTTACCTAGATAATATTCTTATCTACTTAGAAGATAAGACGATATATACTATTTACGTTAAAAAAGTTCTTAAGAGATTATATTAAGTAGGGTTATAAGTTAATATTAAAAAGAGCGAATTCTATATTACCCGAACTAAATACCTTAGCTATATCCTCTTAAATAAAAGTTTTAAGGTTAACCTAGAGAAGGTAGAAGTACTATATAATTAGCAGCTACCTACTACTATAATAGATGTGAAATCCTTCTTAGGTTTTACTAGATTCTATTAATAGTTTATACCAGAATTCTCGCGTGTCGCAAAGCTAATTATTATACTATAGAATCCTATAACCTCTTTTATATAGATTTTAGAATGTAATATTACCTTTAAGAAATTAAAGTCAGCCCTATTAAGTATACCTATACTCTACTACTTTAACCCTATATTAGAAATAAAAATAGAAACTAATACCTCTAATAGAGTAGTTATAGAAGTACTATTATAGAAATATTCTAACGGAAAATAGTACTCTATAGTATTCTATAGTAAAGTTCTATCCAGTTTAAAACTAAACTAGAAGATTTATAATAAGAAACTATTCGCAATTATTACTACGTTTAAATAATAGAGGGTAGAACTTACTTTAGTAGCTACCAGAACTCTAATATATACCGATTATTACTTACTTAAATATTTTATAACTATAAAGGTATTTAATACTTATTAAGTTTATTAGACTAAAGAATTAGCTTAGTATTAGTTCTAAATCGAGTATACTCTAGATAAAAATAATACTAGAGTAGATATTCTTAGTTATCGCGAATAAAATATAGAAAACTTAAAAGTAGCTTAAACTAATAACTAGTTAAGAGTCTTATTTAAACTATATTAACTTTACCCCCGAATTAATACTAAATTAGCCTAGTCCTATATTACCTAAATAATAACTTAAGCGGCTATATTAAATATTATTAAAGGCTAAGAAGAGATTATATTACTAGATTCTCTAGAGTTAATTAACGTATTATTATAAGAAAACCGAGCCTCCTTCGCGTAGGAACGTACCCTCTTATCCTATAAGTATTAGATAGAGAATAGACTACTCTTCTATAATAATTACTTATATATTCTATTAGATTTAGGCCTTTATATACGACTTATATAAGAGGCTTATAATTAAGTATCCTCTATATACCTAAGCGCTACTAAAACCTATTAGTTACTATCTTAAAAGTACTACTAGAAGGGTATAGAAGCTACTTATAAACGATATATATAGAATTATATTCTATACTATAAAGCTTATCTAATATAAACCCAAACCCCAGGTTTTATCTACCTACTTCCTATACTAAATTAACTAATATAGCACCTATATATTAACTTTAAGAATTTCCCTATAGATAAGTCCAGATATAATTAGATTATAGTAGTAATCGATCGCCTATCTAAATAAGTAGTATCTATTCCCTACTATTATATAATTAACGTACGGGGAATAGCCGAATTATTTATTTAATAGGTATACTACTTTAGCTATATACCTAAAACTATTATTTTAGATTAAGAACCTTAGTTTATATCTAGTTTCTAGTTTAAATTCTACTATATCTTAGACGTAAAGATTAAACTATCTACTACTTATTATAAAGAAACTAACAGATAGATAGAGATTATAAATAAGTATATTAATTAGAGACTATACTCTTTTATATCCTTCTATTAAAATTGTTATAGGAATTTTCAGCTAGTCTACTAAGCTGTATTAAATATCGACGTACGATATTACGGTTAATATTACGCCGGATATTACGCTAGATATTAGCTAATATACCCCTTTTTTATATATATAAATATAGCCCGCTAGCTATCTTCAATCAACTAGTTCAGCTCCTTATCTCCCTCCCTAAGATAAGATTCGCCTCTTACTATAGTTATAAGCCTGGTTACTATACTAAAATAACTATAACTTAACCTTTTTATATATATATCGCGATTAATATTATACCTTTTTTATTTAGTATCGTAATATCGCGATATTATTATCTTTATCGTTTACTAACAATCTTTAGATACTTAGCTATTAGAATTATATATAAATTCTATACTTTATAAACCTATTAATATACTATATTATATTTAAGGCTATTTTATTCTCTAGTATTAATATATCCTAGTATATTTCTAGTATTATAACGGTTACACATTCCTCTATAGCTATATCTAAAAAGAAGATACTTAGTACTCCTAGTAATTAGAAGGATTAGCTTAAGTAGTATAAACTAATAGCTAGTAGACTAAAGGTATAGGAATATTTAGATCTAAGCGTACCTTTTAAAGAGGTTAAAATCTATAGGCTAGAACCTCCCCTCTTTAATATAGGTGAGTTCCGGACCCCGAAGATAAATCTAGAAGGGGAAATAGAAAGATACCCTTCTAGCAGAGTTATATATAAGAAGATAACCTTAATATAAATAATAGATTAGAACTGGGTAAGGGACTAGTATAACTAATAGAGGAAGGATTAGATTAAGATCGATAACACTCTCTATACTATATATATGGTAAGAGGCGAATCTTGTCTCAGGGAGAGAGATAAGGAGCTGAACTAGTTAATTAAAGATAGCCAGCGGGCCATATTTATGTATATAAAAAAGGGGTATATTAGTTAATATCTAGCGTAATATCCGATGTAATATCGACTGTAATATTATACGTCGATATCTAATACAGCTTGGTAGACTAGCCGAAAATCCCTATAATATACCCCCCCAGCTTTAACTGTGAAGGAGAAGCTGCGTCGAAAAAAATAAAGGTAGATACTATATTAAAAGAGGTAAATTATATAAAGTAACTAGTAGTAGAGCTAAATACGCTTGCAGAAATATTAATTTAATATAATATAGGGTGAGTTATAATCAATTTTTAATTACCCCCTAAGATTCTTATTAGTAATCGATTTATTTAGCTGATAGAAATTCCTAAGATTCGATTCTAGCTAAAATATCTTCCATTTTCAGTTGCTTAATAAACTTTTAGTATTATTACAGCTGTAGAACTTTTGTAAAACTGTTAGCTAGTATTAGATTTGTTAGTTGTCAACTAATTATAAGTCTCTACTCTACTACTTCTTAATATAGCTAGTACTAGTATATATTTATATAGCGAAGTTTGGTATTAAAACGTTTAGATAGTTTATTTACAATATCTACTATTTGTTAATTATTGTAAAGTAGTACTAGTTACGCGTTAATATAGAAGCGTAGTAAGGTAAAGGCCTTCTACTACTACTCTATTTCTAATCCAGCGACTAATAGTACTAATAATTCTGCCTTAGTAGTCGATTTTATAACCGTACGCTGAATTAAGACTTTTCAATTAATTAGCATCCTAAAAAGTTGAAATATATAGCTGTAGGAACTTCGATAAGTATTAGAATTATCGCCGAAAGCTGTATTAAATATATTATAGAATAGTAATTACTCTATAAAGTTAATATAATTAGTATTACTACTCTAGTTAATAGTAGAAGTGTTTTATATATTATTAGCTATTACTGTAATTATTAAGTACTTCGTACTAATTAGATATTACTATACCTTTAAGGCAGCGTTAATATAATAATTGCTAGAGTTCTAGAGGTATTATAATAATATTAAGTACGCTCGCGCGATATTAGAATATATAAAAACTATAATCTAGGCTAGATAACTAATTAGTTGTTAGTAGTAAGATATCCTATTAGAGGATTCCTTAGTAGCGGCTGGCAGTATATTCTTATATAGAGGCGTACTCAGTACCTTCTTATTAACCGTAATATTAAATCGCGCTGCTACCTTATTAATAAATAAGTTCTATAGCAGCTAGATCTTATACTACTATATATTGCGTACGACTTAAACTTCTAGAAACTAATTTAAATCTCTAAGAGATCGAAGTTTATATTTATTACTTAATTGCGATTCAAATTTCTACTTAGTAGAGATATTTAATAAGTAAACTAGGATTATAATATTATTAATATAAAAGAAGATGATCAGCTTATTATTTGTATATAAGTAAGATATTCCTAGTACTATTTTAAGGCCTAATTACTTTAGAGTTCTATCTAGCTTATAATACTAAAGTTTTAGAGCATCCTTAAAACTATATATAGTTTTCTATAGTTGTAGATATTTCCTATACTTATATATATAACCTTTTAGTATATAGATATATATTAACCTATCTAATCGGTAGTTAAGGAACGTGTTAATAATATTAAACTAGTATATATCGAGTTTAAAATAAGTTACAATTAATATTAGAAAGTAAAAGGTTTATGCAGCTAGTATAGTAGTATAGGTATCTCTTTATTAAGATTGTAGATTACTATATACAACTAATCTAGCCTTAAATTTATATAGGAAACCGTTCTTATTAAATTTATATACGAATACCCATATTACTAGAAGAATTTTAGTAGAGTTTTAGAGGATTGTTACCTTTTACTAGGTATCTATATCCTCCTACTTCTATAACTCAGCGCGATAGGCTTTATAGAAGCTAGTACTAAAAGGGTAATTCTTTAGATTCTTATAGTACTTTAGTTCTAGTAGAAGCTAATTATAATAATATTTTCTAATAGTATAAGTTTCCTTTATATAATTTACTAGTATTAGCTCGTTATTAGATAGTACTATAAAGGTAGTAAAGTATAACTAAAACGGCCTACAGCTGTATAGAAATTTACCTCCCTAGATTATATTATCCTTTAATATTTAGCTACTAATTTCTTCCCTCTATAGGGTATTATTTATTCTTCTTAAGGGTATAGAAGTATAAGAAGGCGATATTTACTATTTTTATAGTAAATTATCGCTAAACGTAGTATCCTTACTATCTATTAATAGTACTACAGGGGTATCCTGATTCCTTAGTACTAGTACTAGTATTAATTCTAGTATTAGGAGTCTCTAATTACTAGTAATATCGTCGATTTATTCTTTAAAAATAGTATTCTCCTACTAATAGGTCTTCTTACTAATTAAATTGCCTGCTAACTTAGTAGAGATATTTTAATTAAACAGCTAATCCTTATAGATTACTTTTATAACTTTAATCGTTTTATTATTACTACTATTAATAAGGCTCTTAATATTATTAATTTAAAAAAGAATCTTCTCTAGGGATTCTTTTAGCGGATATTCCTCCTCCTTACTAGATATAATATTGCTAAATATAACGTTCCTAGTATTAAATACCCGTTTTAGTTTCGGAATTAGTACTCGGTATATATTTATACTCTTATATCGTAAGAGTTTCCCGATTAGTACCTGTAATACTAGTTTATTACCTCTTAATAGAGTTTTATCTAAAATATACACTTACAATCCTATAACCTAAAGGTAAGTAAGAAATAGTTTATAGTTAAAAACGGCCTTATATAGGGTTTTAAATTGAAGGCTTACAATCAGCGTTTTATTAAGTAGGTATATTACTGTATAAGCTAATTTATTAGTATATTTATTAGAGATATTATCTTCTATCGTAAGAGCGCACGCGCGGGTTATAATTTAGTACTCTACTTACTCTACTAGGCTATTCTACTTAGGCGTATAAGGCGCGCGAGTTTTAATTACAATTTCTTAATTAAATAATACTTCTATAAGTTCTAAGAAGCTTAAGTTATTATCTATATAGATATATACGATCTTTCTTTTATACTATTATTTAATTTTTACTAATAGTATTTTAAAGGCTTTTACGAGGGTAGATTTCAACCGATTATATATTATAAATCTCTTATACTACCAGGACACCTAATTAACTGTATAAAATAGGTATCTTTTACTATTATAGTACCTCTTACAGTCCTTTTAAAGTTGTATAATATTAATCGCAATTCTCTTAAATAGTTTAATAGTTAGGTAAAGTTAACTATACTAGTTAATCTACTGTAATAACTTTACTTATATATATGTCTAGTAATCTTACTATACTAGTACTTTCTAATTACTTAACTAGATACCCTTAGCTGCCTAAAATAGGGCTAATACTAAATCTCTATCTAGGTAGCCTAATAATCGGTATACTTTAGCTAAAGAAATAATTCGTATTAGTTACTAGTAATAGAAAAGCTTTTCTTTAATTACTGTAACTATTTTATATCCGGAAAGTAAATTGAGTAGAGGTCTTTTTACTAGATCTACGTCTAGTAGCTAGTAGCTATTAAACAACTCTAAATAATAAACGATATTATAGTAATTATACTAGTAAAGGTAATCTCTACCTAAGTTAAACTAAATACCCTATTCCCTATTTCTAATTAGGGCTATTATATTAGTTAGCAACTAAGGGACGTAAACAACTTCTATTAGCTTAATATCTCTTAGGTCTATAAGAGAATTAATTATAATTATAATAGTACCCTATTCTAATATAGGGTATATACTACCTCTCGCAGCGATTTTATCTTTAGAATTTACTATCTAAGTAGTCTATTAACTAAAAGCCTTAGAGTTGTATATATAGATATTAGAACCTAGATTAAGTATCTACTAATTTAGAATATTAGTCTCTTCTTTCTTAGGGGTAGTACTTGCTGAAAAATTGCCCCTTTAAATTACCTAGGTATTTCTTTAGAGGCTAGCAGCCTTTATAGAGGCCTTACTATTAAATAAGGATTTTAACTTCTTATATTTTTCTATATTTACTTTTAGAGCATTTTTTTTCCCCTAGTTATTTCTATTTAAGATATTATCTTAGGCTTTTAGTATTTTCTAATCTAGTACCTAGTTTAGTAGCCTAATCGATTCGTTTACGTACTTATAATTACTCTAGAAGTACTACTTCTTATAGAAGTAGGATAGTAGAATACGTAATTATAAACCGGATTTTTTTTAAAGCTACTATATAGTACTATTAGAATTTGTTTAAGGAATTAATAGATATTATAAAGTTGTAAATAAGTTAAACGCCTTCTATAGATTAAAATATCTATAGTAATTAGTATATTAGTATACTAATTGTTTAATTATAGGAATTGGTTAATTAATCCTACCTAGCTTATTTTTAGCGTTAATCGGTACTATATAGATTAGCGCCTACACCTCATCTTTCTTAGTAACTATTAGAAGAAAATCCTTTTCTACTCTAAGGTCCTAAACTTCTACTAAGCTAGCAGCTTTAGTACGATAGATTACCTAATTCTACTAATTTAGCTACTTCTCTACCTCTCTATTAGTTAAGTACTTAAGGAGAGCTTAATATTCCTTCTAGATTAGTTACTCCCTCAACTTAATAGTAGGCGCTAACTTTTCCTATAAGATTCTAAGAATCTTATAGCTAGTTATATTATTACTAAGTATTACTTTATATTAAGGTGATGTTATTATTAGGATATTACTATATATAGTATAGAGAGTATTATTAATCTTAATCTAATTCTTCCTCTATTAGTTATACTAGTCTCTTACCCAGTTCTAATCTGTTATTTATATTAAGGTTATCTTCTTATATATAATTCTACTAGAGGGGTATCTTTCTATTTCCTCTTCTAGATTTATCTTCGGGGTCCGGAACTTACCTATATTAGGGAGGGGAGGTTCTAGCCTATAGATTTTAACCTTTTTAAGAGATATACTTAGATCTAAATATTCCTATACTCTTAGTCTACTAGCTATTAGTTTATACTACTTAAGCTAATCCTTCTAATTACTAGGAGTACTGAGTATCTTCTTTTTAGATATAGCTATAGAGGAGTATACAACCGTTATAATACTAGAAATATACTAGGATATATTAATACTAGAGAATAAAATAGTCTTAAATATAATATAGTATATTAATAGGCTTATAAAGTATAGAATTTACACGTAATTCTAATAGCTAAATACCTAAAGATTGTTAGTAAATAATAAAGATAATAATATCGCGATATTATAATACTAAATAAAAAAAGTATAATATCGATTATAATATATATATAAAAAAGTTAAGTTACAGTTATTTTAGTATAGTAACCGGGCTTATAACTATAGTAAGAGGCGAATCTTATCTTAGGGAGGAAGATAAGGAGCTGAACTAGTTAATTAAAAATAGCTAGCAGGCTATATTTATATATATAAAAAAGGGGTATATTAGCTAATATCTAGCGTAATATCCGGCGTAATATCGACCGTAATATCGTACGTTAATATCTAATACAGTTTAGTAGACTAGCTAAAAATCCCTATAATAATATATAGTAATATCCTAATAACAATATTACCTTAATATAAAGTAATACTTAGTAATAATATAACTAGCTATAAGATTCTTAGAATCTTACAGGAAAAGTTAGCACCTACTATTAAGTTGAGGGAGCAACTAATCTAGAAGGAATATTAAGCTCTCCTTAAATACTCAACTAATAGAGAGGTAGAGAAGTAGCTAAATTAGTAGAATTAGATAATCTATTATACTAAGGCTGCTAGCTTAGTAGAAGTTTAGGGCCTTAGAGTAGAAAAGAATTTTCTTCTAATAGTTGCTAAGAAAGATAAGGTATAGGTGCTAATCTATATAGTACTAATTAACGCTAAAAATAAGCTAGGTAGGATTAATTAACCGATTCCTACGATTAAATAATTGGTATACTAATATACTAATTACTATAGATATTTTAATCTATAGAAAGTACTTAGCTCGTTTACAACTTTATAATGTCTATTAATTTCTTAAGTAAATTCTAATAGTACTATATAGTAGCCTTAAGAAAAATCCGGTTCGCGATCGCGTACTCTACTACCCTACTTCTATAAGAAGTAGTACTTCTAGAGTAATTATAAGTACGTAAACGAATTGATTAGGCTACTAAACTAGGTACTAGATTAGGAAATACTAAAAGCTCGAGATAATATCTTAAATAGAAATAACTAGAAGAAAAAGAATACTCTAAAGATAAATATAGAAAAATATAAGAAGTTAAAATTCTCGTTTAATAGTAAAGCCTTTATAAAGGCTACTAGCCTCTAGAGAAATACCTAGGTAATTTAAAGGGGCAATTTTTTAGCAAGTACTACCCCTAAGAAAGAAGAGACTAGTATCCTAAATTGGTAGATACTTAATCTAGGTTCTAATATCTATATATATAACTCTAAGGTTTTTAGTTAGTAGACTACTTAGATAGTAAATTTTAAAGATAAAATCGCTACGGGAGGTAGTATATACTCTATATTAGAATAGAGTACTATTATAATTACGATTAATTCTCCTACAGGCCTAAAAGATATTAAACTAATAGAAGTTGCTTATATCTCTTAGTTGTTAACTAATATAATAGCCCTAATTAGAAATAGGAAATAGAATATCTAGTTTAACTTAGGTAGAGATTACCTTTACTAGTATAATTACTATAATATCGTTTATTATTTAGAGTTGTTTAACAGCTACTAGCTACTAGATATAGACCTAGTAAAAAGGTTTCTACTCGATTTATTTTCCGGATATAAGATAGTCGCAGTAATTAAGAAAAAGCTCTTCTATTACTAGTAACTAATATAAATTATTTCTTTAGCTAAAGTATATTAATTATTAAGCTACCTAGGTAGAAATTTAGTATTAACTCTACTTTAGGCAGTTAAGAGTATCTAGTTAAGTAATCAGGAAGTACTAGTATAGCGAGATTACTAGATATATATATAAGCGAAGTTATTATAGTAGATTAGCTAATATAGTTAGCTTTACCTAGCTATTAAACTATTCGAGAGAATCGCAATTAATATTATACAACTTTAGAAGGACTGTAAGAGGCACTATAATAGTAAAAGATACCTATTTTATACAGTTAATTAGGTATTCTAGTAGTATAAGAGATTTACGATATATAATTAGTTAAAATCTACCCTTATAAAAGCCTTTAAAACACTGTTAGTAAAAATTAAACAATAGTATAAAAGAAAGATTATATATATCTATATAGATAACAACTTAAGCTTCTTAAAACTTATAGAAGTATTATTCGATTAAAGAATTGTAATTAAAGCTCGCGCGCCTTATACGCCTAAGTAGAATAGTCTAGTAGAGTAAGTAGAATACTAAATTATAACCCGCGCGTGCGCTCTTACGATAGAAGATAATATTTCTAATAAATATACTAATAAATTAGCTTATACAGTAATATACCTATTTAATAGAACGCCGATTGTAAGCCTTCAATTTAAAACCCTATATAAGGTCGTTTTTAACTATAAACCGTCTCTTACTTACTTTTAGGTTATAGGATTATAAGCGTACGTTTTAGATAAAACTCTATTAAGAGGCGATAAACTAGTATTATAAGTACTAATTAGGAAACTCTTATAATATAGGAGTATAAATATATACTAAGTACTAATTCCGAAACTAAAACGGGTACTTAATACTAGGGACGTTATATTTAACGATATTATATCTAGTAAGGAGGAGGAATATCTGCTAAAAAAATCTCTAGAGAAGATTCTTTTTTAAATTAACAATATTAAGAGCTCTATTAATAGTAGTAATAATAAAACGATTAAAGTCGCAGAAGCGATCTATAAGAATCGGCTGTTTAATTAAGATATCTCTACTGAGTTAGCAGGTAATTTAATTAGTAAAAAGGCCTATTAGTAGAAGAATACTATTTTTAAAGAATAAATCGATAATATTACTAGTAATTAGAAACTTCTAATACTAGAATTAATACTAGCGCCAGTACTAAGGAATTAGGATACCTCTATAGCGCTACTAGTAGATAGTAAGGATATTACGTTTAGCGATAATTTGCTATAAGGATAGTAACTATTACTTTCTTATACTTCTATACTCTTAAGAAGAATAAATAATACCCTACGGAGGGAAGAAATTAGTAGCTAAATATTAAAGAATAATATAATTTAGAGAGGTAGGTCCCTATATAACCGCAGGCTACCTTAGTTATACTTTACTACCTTTACAGTACTATCTAATAGTAAGCTAATACCGGTAAATTATATAAAGAAAACTCGTACTATTAGAAAATATTATTATAATTAGCTTCTACTAGAACCGAAGTACTATAAGAATCTAAAAAATTACCCTTTTAGTACTAGCTTCTATAAGGCCTGTCGCGCTAAGTTATAGAAGTAGGAGGATATAGATACCTAGTAAAAGGTAA